>ML415377.1:0-18349 GCA_005239525.1 Nicotiana knightiana | reverse complement strand
CCCCCCCCAGACTAACACTACGCGTTCGCACCCTTGAGGACACGCTTGCGTAGAAGCACTGTCCAGTGCGCCGCGTTCGCGTCTCCCTCAACGCGTTCGCGTAGAGTAAATACCCAAGCCAAGATGATTACCCTTCGCGTCTGCAGGCCCATGGGCGCGTTCGCGAAGGGTGTTACACCAGACATCAGCAGAACATCAAAAGCACCAGATTTTTCTACTTTATACACCCCGTTAACTACCCAAAACTCACCCGAGCCCTCGGGTCTCCAAACCAAAAACACACACGACTCCCAAATCATCCTACAGACTTATTCAAGCATTTAAATCACCAAAATATCCTCAAAAACAAGGAATTAAACCTCAATCTCCTAGAATTTTCTCAAAACTTCATAAGGCTTAATTATTCCGATTTTGATCCGAAACTCGACATTTCAAGTCCGTTTTACACCAAATTTCACATATAACTCACATAACATATATTCAACCTGTTTCGGGCTCCGGAACCATAATACGGTCCCGGAAACACAGTATTTCACATTAATTATCATTTTCAAAAGTCTTTATTATTTTCAAAAAATAATTTTCTTTAAAAATTCATTTCTCGGGCTTGGGACCTCGGAATTTGATTCCGGGCATACGCCCAAGTCCCATATTTTTTTACGGACCCTCCGGGACCGTCAAATCACGCGTCCGGGTCCGGGTCCGTTTACCTGAAATGTTGACCAAAGTCAACTTTAATCAATTAATCATTATGAAATCAACTTTTCATCAAGTTTTCACATCAAAGCTTCCCGGCTACATGCCCGGGCTACGCACGCATATTGAAGTGACATTAACGGAGGTTTTCGGGGCCTCGAAACACAATTTCAGCTAAATTACACAAGATGAACTTTTGGGTCATCACAATCTCCACCTCTAAAACAACTGTTCGTCCTCGAACAGACATAGAAAAGTACTTGGATCGGGGAAATGGTGGGGATAACGGCTCAGCATATCGGGCTCGGACTCCCAAGTAGCTGCCTCGATAGGCTGACCTCTCTACTGAACACGAACCGAAGGATAACTCTTCGATCTGAATTGTCGCACCTGCCGATATAATATGGCTACCGGCTCCTCCTCATAAGATAGATCCTTGTCCAGCTGGACATCACTGAAGTCAAGTACAAGAGATGGGTCCGCAACATACCTCCGGAGCATAGACACGTGAAATACTAGATGCACGGGTGACAAACTAGGTGGCAAGGCAAGTCTGTGGGCCACCGCCCCTACCTTCTAGAATCTCAAATGGACCAATGTACCTAGGGATCAACTTGACCTTCTTTCCGAATCTCACGCCCTTCATGGGCGATTCCCGAAGAAATAATCGATCGCGTATCATAAATGCCAAATCTCGAACCCTGCGATCCGCATAACTCTTCTGCCTGGACTGAGCTATACGAATTCCATCCTAAATGATCTTCACCTTGTCCAAGGCATCCTGGACTAACTCAGAACCCAACTATCTAGCCTCTCCCGGCTCCAACCATTAGACTGGAGACTGACACCGTCTACCATACGACGCCTCGTACGGAGCCGTCTGAATGCTCGATTGATAGTTGTTGTTGTAGGAAAACTCAGCTAAAGGCAATAACTGATCCCATGAACCACCAAAGTCAATAACACACGCTCACAACATATCCTCCAAAATCCGAATAGTGCACTCGGACTGCCCGTCTGTCTGAGGATGAAATGCGGTGCTCAAATCAATCTGGGTGTCCAACTCTCGCTGAAATACTCTCCAGAAATGTGAGGTAAACTTAGTACCTCGGTCTGATATAATGGATATGGGCACACCATGCAGCCTAACAATCTCTCTCATATAGATCCTTGCCAAATTTTCTGCTGAGTACGAACATGATATTGGAATGAAGTGCGGTGACTTGGTCAGCCTATCCACAATGACCCATACTGCATCGAACATCCTCTGAGTCTGTCGGAGTCCAACTACAAAGTCCATGGTGACACGCTCCCACTTCCACTCGGGAAGCTGAATATGCTGCATTAAACCACCGGGTCTCTGGTGCTCGTACTTAACCTGCTGACAGTTCAAGCACCGAGCTACATAAGCTACAATATCCTTCTTCATCCTCCGCCGCCAATAGTGCTGCCACAAGTCCTGGTACATCTTTGCGGCGCCGGGATGAATAGAATACCGGGAACTATGGGCCTCCTGAAGTATCAACTCACGAATACCATCCACATCAGGTACACAAATACGACCTTGCATCCTCAATACTCCCTCAGCATCAACCGTAACCTGCTTGGCATCTCCGTGCCAGACTCTATCTCTAAGAACACATAAGTGGCGATCATCATAATACCTGGCCCAAATACATTCATACAATGAAGAACGGACCACGGTATGGGCCAAAACACTGCCAGTCTCAAAAACCTCCAATCTCAAAAATCGGGTGGCTAACGCCTGAACATCCAAAGCAAGAGGTCGCTCTCCGACTGATAAATAGGCAAGACTACCCATACTAGCTGACTTCTGGCTAAAAGCATCGTCCGCCACATTGGCCTTCCCCGGATGATAAAGAATGGTAATATCATAATCCTTCAGAAACTCTAACCATCTCCTCTGTCTCATGCTCAACTCCTTCTGTTTAAACAAATACTGCAAGCTCTTATGATCCGTGAACACCTCACATGGCACACCATACAAGTAATTCCTCCAAATCTTCAATGCATGCACAATAGCTGCTAACTCCAAGTCATGAGCTGGATACATCTTCTCATGGACCTTTAACTGACGATAAGCATAGGCTATAACTTTGCCATCTTGCATCAACACTGCACCAAGCCCAACCCATGAAGCATCACAATACACGGTAAACGATCCTGATCCTATGGGCAAAACCAACAATGGTGCCGTGGTCAAGGCTGTCTTGAGCTTCTGAAAGCTCGCCTCGCACTCATCACACCACCTGAACTGGGCACTCTTCTGAGTCAAACTAGTCATCGGTGCTGTAATGGATGAAAAGCCCTCCACAAACCGGCGATAATAACATGCTAAGCCCAAGAAACTCTGAATCTCTGTAGCTGAGGTGGATCTAGGCCAATGTCTGACTGCTGAAATCTTCTTGGGATCCACCTGAACACCCTCTGATGATGCCACATGGCCTAGAAAGGAAACTGAACTCAACCAGAACTCGCACTTGGAAAATTTGGCATACAACTGACTATCCCTCAGAGTCTGCAGGACGACTCTAAGGTGCTGCTCATGCTCCTCTCGGCTGCGAGAGTATATCAATATATCATCAATGAAAACAATGACGAACGAGTCCAAATAAGGCCTGAACACTCGGTGCATCAACTTCTTAAAAGAGGAGGGGGCATTCGTCAGCCCAAATGATATCACCAAGAACTCATAATGACCATAACGAGTGCGAAAAGCTGTCTTAGGGACATCAGATGCCCTAATCCTCAACTGATGGTAACCAAATCTCAAGTCAATCTTGGAAAACACTGAAGCACCTTGAAGCTGGTCGAATAAATCATGAATCCTCGGTAAAGGATACTTGTTCTTAATAGTAACCTTATTCAACTGCCGGTAGTCAATACACATCCTCATCGAGCCATCTTTCTTCTTGACAAACAATACTGGAGCACCCCAAGGAGAGACACTAGGCCTAATGAAGCCTTTATCCAACAAATCCTGCAACTGATCTTTCAACTCCTTCAACTATGGCGGGGCCATACAATACGACGGAATAGAAATAGGGTGGGTGCCCTGAGCTAACTCAATACAAAAATCAATATCCCTGTCGGGTGGCATACCCGGCAGGTTAGCAGGGAAAACCTCTAGAAACTCACGAACCACGGGCACCAACTCCAGGGAAGGAACCTCAGTGATAGAATCACGAACATAGGCCAAATAGGCCAAACAACTCTTCCCGACCATGCGTCGAGCCTTCATATAAGAAATAACTCTACCAGAAAAAGGACTAGGAGTTCCCTTCCACTCTAAGCGAGGCACCCCTGACAAAGCCATACTGTCTTGGCATGACAGTCCAGAATAGCATAATAGGGGGATACCCAATCCATCCCCAATATAACATCGAAGTCAACCATATCAAGAAGCAAAAGATCAACCAGAGTCTCCAGACCACCCATGCCTACTAAACAAACACGGTAGACTCGATCTACCACTATAGAATCACCCATCGGTGTAGAAACATGCACATCATTACTCAAGGAATCACAGGGCATACTCAAATAAGGGGCAAAATATGAAGACACATAGGAGAATATAGAACCCGGATCAAATAACACCGAAGCCTCTCGGCTGCAAACTAAAATTGTACCTGCAATAACTGCATCAGAAGCCTCGGCATTAGGCCTGGCAGGAATATCATAGCACCGGGGCTGAGCCCCTCAAATCTGTTCCTCTCTAGGTCGACCTACATCGGCCTGACCTCTACCTCTCGTGGCATGTCCTCCACCTCTATGAGTCTGATCTTTACCTCTGGCACCCCGAGCGCTACCCGTAGCTGGCTGAGGGGGTGGGGGTTCACCTGGCACGGGAACCATAGAACAGGAACCCTGATACTGAGGACCACTAGAAGCTTGGGGACAATACTTGGAAATGTGCCCCGGAACACCACAAGAATAACACGGCCTCTGCTGATATGGTTGGGGACTTTTGAAATGTCCCTGACGACTCTGATAACCACCCTAGAAACTCTGAAGCGGCGGTGTATTGATAGGTGCTGGTGGTGCACGGTGAGCTACCTGAAGTGCCGACTGATATGGTTTGGGAGGATGACCTTTGCCTGAAGAATCCCTGCCCCCAGATGAGGCTCCACTGAAACGACCGAAATGACAGGGCCGCTTGTCAGCCCCCTGACCACCACCCTGTGACATAATCATCTCAATCCTCCTGGCCACACTGGCCGCATCCTGGAACGATATATCAGTACATGACTCTCTATCCATCTGAAGTCTGATAGGCTGGGCCAATCCCTAAATATATCTCCGAACCCTCTCCCGACTAGTAGGAAGTATCATAAGAGCATGTCGGGCTAGAGTGATGAACCTGGTCTCTTACTGAGTGACTGTCATAGATCCCTGCTGGAGACGCTCAAACTGCCTCCGAAGGTCCTCTCTCTAAGTAATAGGAAGGAACTTCCCCAAGAATACCTGTGAGAATTGAGTCAGAGTCAAAGGTGCAGACCCAGCTGGTCTGGCTAAGCAATAGTCTATCCACCAACTCTTGGCTATGCCAGATAACCGAAAAGCATCGAAGTCAACTCCGTTGGACTCCACTATACCCATTTTCCAAAGAACCTCATCGAAGCTGTCCAAATAATCCTGGGGATCCTCTGATGGTGAGCCAGTAAAAGTAGCAGTGAATAACTTAGTGAACCTATCCAGCCTCCACAAGGCATCCGCTGACATAGCTGCTCCCTCTACTACTGGTGCTGCAATACCCGACTGAGCTACTCCGGCCGGCTGAGGTGCCGGAGTATGAAACTGTGGAGCTAGCTGCTCTGGCGTGTGGGTGGCAGGAGTCTGGGTACCTCCCCCAGCCTGAGAGATGGCTGGTGCAGTAGGAAGAAGACTCGTCTGTGCTACACTCTCCAAGAGTCCGACTAGACGGACAAGAGCGTCCTGAAGCACTAGGGTAGCTATGAACCCCTTTCGGACCTGAGCTGGTCCAACTGGGACTGCCGGAACTGGGACCTCCTTGTAAGACTCGACCTGAGGGTCCTGCACTGGGGACGCTGCTCTAGGCTGAGCCTGGCCCCAGCCTCGGCCTCTAGTACGGCCTCGTCCTTGACCCCTCGTAGGAGCTGTAGCAGGAGTGTCGGGATGCTGAGCAGAACCAAGGGAAGCACGCATCCTCGCCATCTGCGAGAGAATAGAACATAAACTCAATCAATACTCAGAAATCATATCGCACAACAGAGATGAAAAGAAGTGTGGAGTCATCCTAATTTTGCAGCCTCTGGGGGATAAATACAAATGTCTCTGTACCGATCCCTCAGACTCTACCAAGTTGTCCGTGAGTTGTGAGGCCTAAGCAACCTAATGCTCTAATACCAACTTGTCACGCCCCAAAATCCCACCATCGGGCCGTGATGGCGTCTAACGCTGAACCCGCTAGATAAGCCAACATGTACAGTTAAACTAACATGATAACACCGAATTAACAGAATAAGCTAAAAACAGTTCACAACTTAACAACGTAAATAAATAAGGTTTAAAGCTAAGTAAAGACAACCTAATACAACGTCGCAATAATCTCACAAAACCTGGAGTCACAAACTCACGAACTGTCTATAGGAATGATAAATACAAAGTTTAAAAAGAAATACATGACTGTCTCCGAAAAACTAGAAGAAAAAAAGACAGAGGTGAAGAACTAGGGATAGGAGAGACGCCAAGGCCCATGAACGCCAGCGGGTATACCTTGAAGCCTCTAAGGTGAACTGATGGAGACTCCTTCAACGTTGTCCACTGGGTTCGGGTGTGGGATCTGCACAACAATAAGATGTGTAGTGTAGCATCAATACAACTGACCCCATGTACTGAGTAAGTGCCGAGCCTAACCTCGGCCGAAGTACTGACGAGGCTAGACTTGACAACAAACGTTAACCTGTCATATTCTACAACATATATCCTGGAACATTAAGGCAAGAGATAAATCATTACGTAGGGGAATACGGGAACATACAATAGGGTAACAGGTGAAATAGAGCAGTTAATTAAGCACATAGGAACAAACAAGAAGGAAATTTATCAGAAACATGCTAATGAAACAAATATAATGCCAGAAATTTAATAAATGGCACAGCATCACCCTTCGTGCTTTTACTCTCTTCCTCACAATTCAATGTACGATGTAAGATAACATGAATCATGGCACGACATCACCCTTCGTGCTTTTACTCTCGTCCTCACGATGCAATGTATCATGTATGGTAATGTAATCATGGCACGGCAACAACCTTCGTGCTTTTAAATGTAAATCATGGCACGACATCACCCATCATGCTTTTACTCTCTTCCTAACTATTCAACGTATGATGTAATCAATGTAAATCATGGCACGACATCACCCTTCGTTCTTTTACTCTCTTCCTCACTATGCAGTGTATGATATAATCGATGTAAATCATGGCACGACATCACCCTTCGTGCTTTTACTCTCTTCCTCACTATGCGATGTATGATGTAATCAATGTAAATCATGGCACGACATCACCCTTTGTGCTTTTACTCTCTTCCTCACTATGCGATGTATGATGTAATCAATGTAAATCTTGGCACGACATCACTCTTCGTGCTTTACACTCTTCCTCACCAATGAAATGACAATTATCAAAATGGCAAGAAATGCAGCATAGTGGAATCACAAATCATGATTACCCGACAAGGGGAAAATATCAGTCATTATCACAACAAATTGCCCGGCAAGGGTCTCATCTATAACCAACCTTTTCAAGTATATCCTTTACAGTTAGGTCATCAATAGGACCATTACATTACGATTTCATCAATGAGGATTTTCAACAACAATCAACTTCCAAGTAGAGATAAATTCATAATACAAAGGATATGGAAGTAAGGACAAGAATTTCATCAAAAATGGACTGACGGGCATGCTTGACACACAATGCATAGGTACTCATAATCTCATCTATGCATTGGACATGATAACCACTTAGCACATAGCATGCGATACCTATTCCCTCACCAAAAGTATGCAAGACACTTACCTCGGGTCCAAAATATAGCAATCAACCCTCTAACACCGCCTTTCCTTTAGAATTTAACTCCGGAATGGTATAATCTAGACATAATTAACTCAAGTATATTAATAATGACTCAATAAATCAATTCCATAGCCTAATTACCCATTTCCAAGCATTCTTCCAAAAATACCAAAATTCGACCCCGGGCCCGCTTGTTCAAATACGAGGCTCGGGCCAAAACCCGATCACCCATTACCCAACCAAGTTCAAATATATGAGTTGTTTTGAAATCCTACCCCAAATTGAGGTTGAATTCCCCAAAGTCCCATAATCCCTATAGCTACCCAAATCCCTTAATTTCTACTTTGTTTTTAGGATTCTAGGCCTAGATTCTAGTGTTGATGAAAGAAAAATGAAAGAAATTGGAGTTGAAGTCACTTATCCAAGTGGTTATGGAGGATAATTAGCTTGGAGGTCGTCAATAGGGGTTTGAGGAAGAAGAGAGTGATGGAAATGAGGAAATCCCGAATGCATTCTGTTTTTAAACTTTTAAAATCACTGGGCAAAAATTACCCTTCGCATGCGCGAGCCCATGGCTGCGTTCGCGAAGGGTTGGCAGTCCTGACCTATGCGTTCGCGAGCCTAGGGACGCGTTCGCGAAGAAAAACCTACCCATCCCTCCCTAGACTAACACTACACGTTCGCACCCCTGGGGACGCGTTCGCGTAGAAGCACCGTCCAGTGCTCCGCGTTCGCATCTCTCTCTACACGTTCGCGGGCCCTTGGCTGCGTTCGCGAAGGGTGTTACAACAGACACTAGTATAACATCAAAACACCAGATTTTTCTACTTTATACACCCCGTTAACTACCCGAAATTCACCCGAGCCCTCGGGTCAACAAACCAAAAACACACACGACTCCCAGATCATCCTACGGACTTATTCAAGCATTTAAATCACCAAAATATCCTCAAAAACAAGGAATTAAACCTCAAATCTCCTAGAATTTTCTCAAAACTTTATAAGGCTTAATTATTCTGATTTTGATCCGAAACTCGACATTTCAAGTCCGTTTTTACACCAAATTTCACAAATAACTCACATAACATATGTTCAACCTGTTCCGGGCTCCGGAACTATAATACGGCCCGACAACACGGTTTTCACATTAATTATCATTTTCAAAAGTCTTTATTATTTTTGGAAAACAATTTTCTTTAAAAATTCATTTCTCGGGCTTGGGACCTCGGGATTCAATTCCGGGCATACGCCCAAGTCCCATATTTTTCTACGAACCCTCCGGGACAGTCAAATCATGGGTTCGAGTCCGTTTACCAGAAATATTGACCAAAGTAAACTGTAATCAATTAATCATTATGAAATCAACTTTTCATCAAGTTTTCACATAAAAGCTTCCCGGCACGCATATTGAGCTCCTCGAAACACAGTTTCTGCTAAATTACACAAGGTGACCTTTTGGGTCATCACATTGGGTCATCATATATTGAGTATTCCCCAATGTCTATTATGGTTAGCCCATGACGGCCCGTTTGGCCCATTTTCCAATGGAAGTACAATCAGAAAGATATGTTATGTTGGTACTCGATTGAGTAAGGTACCGGGTGCCCGTCGTGGCCTATCGGTTGGGTCGTGACCTGAGTAGAATAAGTTCTTGAACCTGGGCATCGAGGAACTGATTCATGGTTAGGATAGACATATACCTAATTGCCTTTCTTGGTTGATTTACATGAATTATAAATACATTCTTTCTAGTTCTAATGTTATAGACATATAGGCGTTAGGTTATCTTGAATAAGCGAGACATGATCACAAAAGACAACAAATGAGCAACAAAGAAATATCAATGAGAGAAAGGCTATAATTGCATATTTATTCGCTTATTACACTCTAATTGACTGCACTTTAATTGGGTTTGACCTTTAATCGCTAGTGTTTTGCAATAAATGTGTGTTTTATGCCTTGTAGGAGTGATTCTGATCTATGTAGATGTTATGGAATAAATTCAAGCTATTCTGGAGATTTGAAGTTCGAGTAAAAGCCAAAGTATTAAGTTAAGATTGTGCTTGGGGATCAACGGATGATAGTGCACTTTAAGAACGAAACGAAAAATCGAGCAGGCATACTGCGCATTGTCCAGTAAAATGCACATAAATCTTTGCTCAGAAATCCATTAGTGCTTCACAATATATCTCTGGAAATATATTTAAAAGGGATACAACTTTCATATTTTATATTTTTCCAAATTCCCACAGCCATGGCACATGGGGCGACACGTAATGCGCCGCGGCTGCCTATTTTTCTCCTGCCTCAAAATTCCAAGGTTCCTGATAAAGTCCATTACCACCCCGCGTGGCGCGTCGTCCAATACGGCACGCTTGGTTGCGATGTTAAATTAGGCATTTGTTGGGAGGCAACCCATCTTCACTACTTTCTTTTATTTTTATTTTTATTATATTATTTTTGTAGTGTCTGTTTTTGTTTTGTTGGATTATAAGCATAGAAAGAAAATTCCATAAGATGCGCAAAAGCAAGAAAGATGGTTGGAACTAGTGTGAGGTACCCACACAAAGTACCATCCATGGGAGAAGTCTGAGTACCCCGTGAGCTGCTATTGCTTCGGCCTTTGTCCTTTCAGGGAGTTTCTTATCCACCTTTGTTATTTTTTGCTTATATGTGAATTGGGGACACTGCACTCTTTTAAGTGTGGGACGGAAGATTCTCTATGGTCTGTATAGTATTATATTAGTATACTATTAGTTTTTTTACCTTTTTATTGTTAGCTAGCTTCTTCTTTTTATTTGCATAGTTAGTATAATTAATAGTATGGTATAATAGTAGTATTTTGGTAGCTCCTTAGTAGTAATTCCCCCTTGGTTTTTCTTTGTACCGCGGTTCTTTTTCAAGGGTTTTGTTTGAACCGGGTATAGTTAGTTGTTTTAGTAGCAGGAGAAATCATGCTATGAATGGAATTGAAGAAATATCTCTTGACTGTGTTATGCCTTGAGAATAGTGAGTGCTTTAATTGTGATGCTAGGCTTAGTTTTTGACTCTTGTATAAGTACCTTAAATTGTATGATCTTAACTTTTCTTGACTACTTTAACTGGAGTGTCTTGATGAGTCCAATCCTTAGTGAGTTATGTGCCATGTTTATGTGAGGTTTAAATGTTATTCACTGCATTGCATTTGACGTCTAGAACTTGCCCTGTGTATTTGTAAAGCGAAATAGTAGTTTTGTTCAGTCTTAGAAGTGATATAGGCATTTCGTTGTTGAACCAGTTATATGTTTTACCCGTCTAATTATTATGTATCGTAGTTAACCCCTTTGAGCATGTAATTCTGTTTCTTCGGCAACCACATTACAAGACTTACCCATTTGTTTGAATTAATCATCTATTTGAACCTTTTCACCTATCATGAGCACCTGAATTTTAATGATCTTTTTAAAAGTTAAAGTGTAGGGTGGTTGGTTTGGCGTTTGAGTGGAACTAATGAAATAAGGAGAAATGTGCACTATTTTGAAAAAATAAGAGCCAGTTGAATTGAAAAAGAAAGAAAGAAAAATTAGGTTTATTGTTGTGAAAAATATTCCCTTATAGTGGTGACTCTTAATGTAATTGTGCTTTAATAAGTATGGAGTTAATATACATTGATGTGAAGGTGGAGTTATGGTTTGACATAAGTATGGTATTTTTAAAGTTAAAGTGTATGTATTAAAGTGCTAAGGGAGGTGTAGTCACTATTGTAGCTAAATGTATCCTACCCGTCCCACAACCTACATTACAACCAATTAAAGTCCTACATGATCCTAGGCTAAATGAGCTCGATTAGTATAGTAGTACACTACGGGCAAGCCTATAGTGCTTCTATTGTGGCATATGAATGTTATTTATGACTGTAAGTGAATTCTTTCTATCTTGAATTCTTAATTGTTTTTAAAGTTTATTGTGTGTGGAATTACTCTCTTTTGTTGTGTGAGGCACTTGATTCATGAAGGAAAGGTAATATCATTGACCTCTATGTCAGAGTAAGCGGGTGATCTGTGAATAATGCGTGGTACTTGTGAGTCAAATCTTAAGGAGAAGATGTTACACTCTTGTGCTTAGTCTATTTTAAATATTCTTGGCGTGATGAGTTTGGAGAATTGTTTAAAAGGTCGTGTCTATATTAAGTGTAGTTTGATTTCTCGAGGACAAGCAATGATTTAAGTGTGAGGTGTTGATGATAGGATATAATTGCGAATTTTAGTCTCTTATTACACTCTAATTTACTGCACTTTAATTGAGTTTGAGCTTTAATCGCTAGTGTTTTGCAATAAATGTGTGTTTTATGCCTTGTCGATCTATGTAGATGTTATGGAATTAATTCAAGCTATTCTGGAGTTTTGAAGTCTGAGTAAAAGCCTAAGGATTAATTTAGGATCGTGTTCGAGGATCAACAGATGATAGTGCACTTTAAGAACGAAATAAAGAATCGAGCAGGCATACTGCGTATTGTCCAGCATAATGCACATACATTTTTGCTCAGAAATCCGTTAGGTCTCCGCAATATGTCGTTGATAAAAGGTCTACAACTTTCATGTTTTACATTTTTCCAAATTCCCACAGCCGCGGCGCGTAGTGCGCCGCTGCTGCCTATTTTGCTCCTCCCTCAAAATTTCAAGGTTTCTGAAAAAGTCCACTACCACCCCGCATGGCGCATCGTCCCATGCAATGCTCCTGTGCAATTTTTACAGAGTTACATTCCTATTTCACGTGGGAGAAGGTGTTTTCATCTGGGCCCAACCCTACTTGGTATAAATACATGTAAAAACGTTATTTTTGGGACTTTTGTCAAAATTTTGACCTAGGGAGAGCACAGAGCCACCGTGGAGGCCAGGTTTCATCTTTTCATTCACCAAATATAGTAACTATTATGTTTCTTTGTATGATTTATTGTTTTGATACCATGTCTATGTGGAGCTAAACTTCACATTCTAGGATTGTGGTTCTTTCATGACTATTGTTGTTTGGATATTGATTTTGATTTCTTAGTTTATTATATTGGTTTATTTAGTCGATCCTACATTTAATTATTTGATTTCTTGATCACCAATTGAATACTATCTACGAATCTAGAGTTGAACTCGAAAGTGGGAATTCTAGATTGCATATAGGGTTGAGTAGAGCAAGTTCTTGAACTGGCATCGTGGAATAGATTCGCAGTTAGGATACACATATACCTAATTGCCTTGCATGGTTGATTTACAGGAGTTATAAATACGTTCTTGCTAGTTCTAATTCCATAGATATATAGGCGTTAGGCTAGCTTGAAGAGGCGAGTAAGAACTCAACAGATTCATATGACAATATTAAACCTGTTAACCAATAAATTAGATAAATTATTTAGTTAATTCAATCAAATAATACAATAGGATTGTTAGATAGCCCATAACCCTGGACCGTTTTCATCACATTGATAACATACAAATTTGTTCTTCCTATGTTCAAAGTTGATTATGTGTTTTTTTTTCTTTATTTTAATTAGTTTAGAATCAAATACATCTAGTTTTAATTCTTGTTTAGATAATTAGGATAGTTTAATTTAGTTAATAGTTAATCACAAGTCCTCGTGGTTTCGACATCTGACTTTTAGTCACTTTAACTTGACGATCGCGTATACTTGCGTATGCGTTTGGCCGTGGACTTAGAAATTAGTTGTTTTTATATATTAGACTTTTAATTTTGATCCAATTTTTATTATATATATTTTTATTTTTATAAATTTTTGATATTTTCTCTTATGTGTGTTTCTAGTTCTTACAGCTTGACATGTGGGGATGAAATATATGGCGGTAAGGTTAGACGAAGACGCTTGGTTGACGAAAGACTTTTATGGCCCGTACTTTTGGGCTTGTCATGACCTGACCTCTTGGAAGTCTGAATTTGAATATGGGAGTAAGGGTTGGTATTGTGACGAATATTATCGATTAAGGGTATATGTTAAATGACATTGTTTGTTAACAACATTGGTGAATGACTGGTCTAAGGAGAGACTTGATCTTGCACAAGAAATTGACAGGTTTGGTTTGTCTGTGCCCAACTTAGATGTATATTTGAGTGCAAAGGTTGATGCGTGTAATGGCCAATAATTTAATGATGAGTTGTGTGAAGCTGAAAAAAAACTTCTAGACCAAATTGAGGAGCTAAAACGAGAAGACCAATCATTAGACTAGATTTTTCTTAAGGATGTCAATGTTGGGAAGAGTGTTCTAGAGTCATGTGAGGGAGTAGATAATGTTATATTTGAAGACTCTAGTGCATGTAAATATGAGGATGTAAACAGTAATACAATTCCAAAGTTGGGGCGTGTTGGTCCTCATTCTAAATACTTTTCGACATTGTGTTTGGATGATGAAATGGAAATAGAGTCATCTGAGCTTTTGTAGGAGTCAATGGAAGAGAAACAAGCTGCTTAAATTCTTGGATTTGTCGTGCCAGAGAGAAAAAATTACATTCTTCATACAAAGGCCGAGAAGTGTAGAGTAAAATATTTATTACTTGGCCTGTTTATTTTTGTATCCCCACCAAAAGAGCATAGCCACAGACTGGATGCCCTATTAGGGACTCAGTTCAAAAGTTTGAGGTGGAGGAAAAAAGTGGTTCAAGTTGTTCTGCGACTGATACACTCTAATTAGACCTAAACAAATTGTTTAAGGCGGTCGATGTCAAATATAATCACCCAACTAGATTGGGGTCGAATCCCCAAGGAATATGTGTGAAAAAGGTTACTTGAATAGTGTGAAACTTGACTTAAGTCGTAATCCTACTCTGTTAGCTTAAAAGAGAGTGTGGTAATTATGAGTTATCGAGAAAACTATTTTGTTATGAGAATGTAATTAGTTTGATTAAGGAAACCAAAGTTGTATCCCCATCAATGTAATGTAATCCTATCGGTGTTAATATGATATATTTATAGTGGAAGATCCTTTAATATGAAAATGGTTTCTAAATGACTACCTGTAATGACCCGACCGGTCGTTCCGTGAGATTTACCCCATTTACCCTATTTCTGCATTTGTTATGTATCTCTATCTTGTTTTTGATGTGTTGGATCGACTGGTTTGGGTCCGGAGTAGTTATGGTGAGAGTTTAGGCATTTAGCCTTTTAAAGTAGCCTAATAGTTGAGAAAGTCAACTGAGAGTTGACTTATTAGTAAACGACCTCGAAATGCGGATTTTATGGCTCGAATAGCTTCCTTAGGTGATTTGGGACTTGGGAGTGTGCTCGGAATATTTTTGTGATGTCCGGAGTAGAATTAGGTTTGAATTGGCGAAAGTTAGTTCTTGGCGATTTCCGATCGACAGTGGAAAATAGGCTATCGAGGTTGGAATGGAATTCCGGAAGTTGGAACGGTTTTGTAATGTCATTTTGGATATGTCTGCAAAATTTTAGGTTAATCGGAGGTTATTTGGTTTATTTCGGTGTAGTTGGCGAATTTAGAAGTTTCAAAATTTTTAGGCTTGAATTTGAAGTAAATTTGGGGTTTTCGTGTTGTTTTTTTGGTGTTTCGAAGGCTCGACTAAGTTGGAATGATGCTATGGAGTGTGTTGGTGTGTTTGGTTGGGTCCCCGAGGGGCTCAGGATTTAATTCTGATGGTTGCCGGGAAGTTGGAGTGATTTTTTCAAATCTGCTTTGCTGGTTTGCTGGTTTTGCACTTGCGGAAGGGGAGTCGCAGGTGCGATCACACAGGAGCGGAAGGGGAGGTCGCAGGTGCGAGTTTTTTCTATATAGGAGAGGTCCGCAGGTGCGAGGATTTTTTTCGCACTTGCGATGTCGCAGGTGCGGAAAGTTGGTCGCAGGCACGAGAATGGGCCAGTTAAGTGAGTTTCGCAGGTGCGCACCCTGGGACCGCATGTGCGACCAATTGTCCGCAGGTGCGGAAATGACTGTGCAGTACAGTAAAAAAGGACCCCTCCTCCGCCAAATTTATTAAGTTTTCATCAATTTGCATGCGGGAGGAGTCCATTAAAGATGGTTTTGAGAGAGAATTTCAAGTTTCTTCAGCAAAGGTAAGTTCCTTGATTGTCAATCCCGTTCCTATGCTATTTTGTTAAGATTAGGCTTGAAAATGTAAGGATTTGAGTAGGAAAAGTTGGAAAAATGGGAGGAAAGAATTGGAATTCCTTTTGAGGTTTTGGAATGGCAATTGTGGTCCGATTTTAGTGTTCTTGGTATGTATAGAATCGTGGGAGGACGAGGTTTCTAATGATGTAAAAATTATTGAATTCTGAGATGTGGGACCGGGGCTCAGGTTTGGTTGAATTTCGAGCTTTTTGTTTAATTTGACGATTTTTGATTGGGTTGTGTTCCTTGAGTATATTTAATGATGTTGAACTGATTTTTGCTAGATTCGGTGCAATCGGGAGCCAATATGAGGGGAAAGTGCATTGCGGACTAGTGTCGCGGCCCGGTAGAGGTAACTAATGGTGATAAATCTTGTTACTGAGGATATGAAGCCACCCCGGACTTCGTATTTCTTGTTGTTCATAGAATGGCGCACATGTCCGATAATGAGTATGTGGCGCGTACTGACTTTTGGATTGGACTAGGTCCTCTCCGCAGCAACTAATGAGTTGCATATTTACTCAAAACCTTATGTTAATTATGTTCTAAAAGAATTGTGTAATATTTCGGCTATGCGCCATGTTTAGGGCCTAATGCCGATCTGTTTTAACCCCTTGGGAGCTACTTTAGTGATATTCTCACTACTTGAAACTATGATTTTACACTGATTCTTCTTGTGAAATCGTTGACACTCCTATTGATGATATTACTTTTTTTTTCTTGAAATGAAATACTATTTTCAGGTTGAGAACCCCGTTTTACTTATGGCCCGAGTGGCATGTTGAGAGTGTCTGACTGAGTGCGGCCGAGGGCCAATGTTGTTATGATATTTATGATATGAGAAAGGATGAGAGACTGAGAGCGATTGATGCCATGATTTGGCTATTTATTTAGCGTTCGGGCTGAAGGAGCCCCTCCAAAGACCGAGTCTGTATACACCCCTAGTAAGCGCAAGTACCTACTGAGTGCGAGTGCCGAGTGACGAGTGATTGGGAGGTATGATGACTGTGAGGTGCTGAGTGATTGATTATGAGTGACTGTGAGGTGCTGAGTGACTAATTATGAGGGACTGTAAGGCATGCCCGAGGGGCTGATTATGATACATGTTTTTCCCAAGGGGCTACTGATGATTCCGCTACTTTCATTCTGAGCTTATGTAATATGTTATGCCCGAGGGGCCTCTATATTCATTTCATTTTTATGCTAGACCTTTCGGTTGAAGTTGTTGAAAAATATATATTGTTAAAAGGTTTTCGGAAGTTGATTTTTTTAGGCATGACGATTTCATACATCTATGTTATACTATTTGAAAGTAAGGTTGTGCCTCCTGTGATTTGATGACATTGATTTTATATGGTTCTTGCTGCTCAGACCTGATTTATTTTCATTACTACTGAGTTGGTGAACTCATATTACTCCCTGCACCTCTGTGTGCAGATTCAGGAGCAGATCTCGAGCATTAGCCTTTATCGTCCGCAGCGGAGCCGGATTACGGGATATAGAGGTAGCTGCTGTCCAACGTCCGCAACATCTCTATTTTCGCTTCCTGTGTATTTAGCTTTGATTCGGAGATTTGTATTATAATATTTGTTTTGGGTTATTTCACTAGATGCTCATGACACGTTGGCTCCGGGTTCGGGGGATTTCAGTATTGTTCTATGATGACCTTATTTATTCAGTAGTTCTGTATAGTTATGAAATGATCAGATTTCGGAAATGGGATGTTTTTTAAAGAAATATTGATCATGTGATACATTGGCTAGCCTAGTTCCACGATAGGTGCCATCACAGCCGCTGGGAATTTGGGGTCGTGACTGTCACACCTCCTTTTTTCCGACACAGGGTTGGATACTGGAGTTTTTCCACTTTACATGACATTATGCGGATTTGGGATTTAGTTTTAGATCTCAGAGTCGCCACCCGAATTTTTTACGGTGTTCCGGGACACCATTTATTTATTGAAATCCCAAACCGAGGAAACTTGACTCTGTTTTAATTTGTCTGCGACCAGAAATCCGAGTAAGGAATTCTGTTAACCCGGGAGAAGGTGTTAGGCATTCCCGAGTTCCGTGGTTTTAGCACGGTCGCTTAACTATTAATATTTGGCCTAATTATCTAATTATTTACATGTTTTAAACCTATTGTGCTTTTATCTTTCTTACTTTTTATCCGCTTTTTAATATTTATGGAATTATTTTAATACAAGTCACGATTGACGTGCACTTGTTATTTTTGGACACGTTGCAAACCGCGCCACATGAAATGTACCCGCGATTTATAACATGCTTATTCAATTAACGTTTTGAGTTAGAGTCGGGGACATGAGTTTCCACACCCGAGTGTAGATTATATGACTATGGTCACGACGATTAAATATGCCTATTTGAGGCGATATTCGACTGTTCTCTAGATTTTGGGGTCTTTTATCTAAAAGAGGTATTTTTTTTAGCTTATGGGGTGTGTAAATAATTTTTGATATTTATG
>ML415375.1:12270-28768 GCA_005239525.1 Nicotiana knightiana | reverse complement strand
TGAGCCCTTACCCGATCTTTGGTGGCGTTGACTAGTCAAACAGAGTTATTTTCAAATAGGTGCCCTAACGCACCTTAAAATTTCTTAGGTGGCGACTCTTCTCTTTTAATACCCATTTAAAATAATTGTCACACGTAGAAACCCACTTTCGCGAGAAAAAGGGACGCAACAGCATGTCGACTCTGCCGGGGACATACTTGGGTTCTTACCATAATGAATCTGGCTTATGTGGATTATTTCCCTTTATTTGTCTAAATTGCTATGCCATGCACGTCCCTTCCCTTATTTTCCTTTATTTGTCTAAATTGTTATGACATGCACATCCCTTCCCTTATTTTGTGTTATTTCTATGACATGTATGCCCTCTCCCTCTTCTTTCATCTTATCTAAGACTTCTATATCATGAATCTCCCGTCCTTATTTTCCTATTTGCTTCATTATGTTCTCGCACATTTTCATGAGTTAAATTCACTTCTCTCTTTTGTCTTTCATTTATTTTCTCTTCTTTTTCATCTTTACCGTGTTATTTACTATTTTTATGAACTTTTATCATGCAAATACTTGGCAACGTGTTACTATTTCTGCATAAAGCATGCTCCATATCATACTCCATATGTGCTCATTATCAACATAGCGGCGCTTGATGAGTGTCCACGCTTTCCTTAAATCACCCTTTTAATCGGAAAGGCTTATTTGTGGTAGACTAGTCGATCAGCGGTGCAGTTGGCGGTCATGTGCCTTTCCCTGTCAAGTTGTCCACTTGAGAATACCAGTCTAGACCCTTCTAGAAACCCCAATCTAATTTGAAATGTACATGCATCATGCTAAACCTAGTACGGATTGAGGCGTCATCGGCGTAGCAACCCGCTTAGATAAAAGTTGTCCAAAATCAGACGGGATTTCCATAATCCCAAAGGACACTCATGTTATGTGCATTACTTGTATAAAATGTGCCAATATGTTGATCAGTATTGCGTAAGTAGTCGAATCTGGAGGGGAAAGGCTAACCTTTGTTTTTTTGCGAAAAATGAAGCATGAAATCCCTAGGTTTGGTATAGTCCAAAATATCCCACCTTTGCTAATTGATTGGTGGAAAGACTTTGCACCTTGTGATAAAAATCATGTGAGGAGAGTACTTGGTGACCTATAATCTTTGCTGAACATTCGACCAAATAGGAGTGGCTACCATGTTCCGGGATGAGAAAAGAGCTACTTTTGATTTGGCAATATAGAAATGACTCCTCTCCTAGAAGAAATAGGGGGGTTCGCCAAGTTACCATGGGACAGTCCACGACTACTGGTTCTAGAAAATCGCAATCCCCGCGGTTTTTTGAAAATGTTGGGTTTTAAGAAGAATGATGAACTGCTCTGTCTAAAGAAATCATACATCCCTTTTGAGTTTCTATACGAGCGTTATTGGCATAGAAAATCATATCGCCTTCATTATGGTGAACTAGACATTACCTCTTTAGGATGGGTGCACTGTCGGGTTTATGTTTTCATTGTCTACTTCTTGGGATTGTTGATCTTTCCGATGTAAGTAGGAAGTATTCATACTCGCTTATCCATGGTCGCCAGGACCATAATGGATGGCATTGAAGGACAGACTTACAATATCATCCCCGTGATCTTAGCTGAGATGTACCCTGCTCTAGATCAGTGCAAGCATGGGTTCAGACACTTTGAGGGTTGTAAGCTATTGCTACAAGTTTGGATGTTGGAACACTTTTAGAAGGGAGAGTATCGTCAACATTTTCTGAGAAGGTCACCGAATGAATACATAGCCAACCATCAACCAAAGAAAATGACGTTCATTCCAGACAGGTTTGCAAAACTTGGAAATGATATAGGTTGGGTGCGTTTCTTTAGCAATCTGACAGATGAGCAAGTGCATTGGATGTTTGAATAGTTTCCTAGTAGTGAGTTCATCATCAGATCAAAACGAACTACTCACTTGGTACTGATCAGGCTGCGAGGCATCTACCCATATGCTCCTATAAGGGAAATGAGGCAAGCTGGAAGAAAACAAGGCATACCTCGGGTTTCCAACATGGTGTACAAGGAAGATTTCAAGGGAGAGTCATCCCATTTAAGTTTTAAGTGCAACATATATGGAACCAAAAGATCATCGTGGAAGGAGAAACTATTGAGCCATACAAGTATCACGCCGGCCATATGTACTACTATCTATCATTGTTAGAGAACGATATAGCTAGGGATGTCAAACCGGGAATCAATTTGAACGATAAGATCATAGACCAAGTGGTAGAGGCACGGGTGAAGTACAAGAGGCTACGCAAAAGGGTGTTCAAATCTGAAGCTAAGCATCTGGAGCAACATAAAAGTAAACATGAAGGCGATAAAGGAATGGAAAAAGATTACCACTAAGTTGGCAGAGAGATTAGAATACTTGGTGCAAGGACTGATGGATCTGGAAGGGAAGATGAGAAAGAGACTTTGGGATTGTCAAGGCATGAACCACTATAAAGGAGGAAAGCTGGCAAAGGCTTACTTGTTGCTGGACATGCACGATTTTGGGAAACATGATTGATATGGTCAACAGAGTCAAGCATGGAGAAGGTCCTTCAGGGACCATAAAAATTAGGAGATGATGTTCTTTACTACTTTTTTTATTATATTTTGATGTAATAAGGTTTAATGTCATTAGTGACTTTATTATTATTATTGTCGATTTAGTGAAAGATTGTTTTGGCTTCTTTCTCACTGATGAGATGAAGCAAACACTCTTTTATTTCACCTTACTCTCTTGGTTAACCTTTGTTTTATTTATTTACTTATTCCTATTCCCAAAGTTTGGTTCGTGCATACTGGCATCATTAGCATACCACACTAGATCCAGAGGTCCTCCACCTCCTCCTCCACCTAGCGACCCAGAAAGCAAAGGCAAGGGCAAAGGGAAGATATATGATTTAAGTGGTATCCAAAAAGATAATGCTACTATGGCAGAAAATGTTTGAAACTTCAGATGGTAGAAACACTCCAGGGCAGAATGAGTTGATCTTATGTTTGGAGCATAAAAACCTGGAACTACAAGATGAGCTTGAACAAGTCCGAAATCTGGCAAATTGGGTAAGCATGGCATCAAATTTCATGGATAGATTCAGGTTCAATATAAAGAATGCACCAAACATTTTCTATATCCAAAAACTCAAGAAGAAGCTGACAGAAACCTTCTGCTGGTATGCTACTCATTGGAGATCATAGGGCGCAAAGGTAAAGTCAGCACTTGAAGAAGAACAAATGAACAAGTTCTTTGTTAGATCTCAAGATCCTCAATATTATGAGAGGTTGATGGTCATCGAGAATTACAATTTCTCAAATATCATCAAGTTAGGGGAGATGATAGAAGAAGGAATCAAGAGTGGGATGGTGACTAATTTCGAGGCGCTGCAAGCCACAAATAAAGCCTTGCAATCAAGAGGTATCTCAAAGAAAAAAGAAGTGGGTGTTGTGATGGTAGCCTAGGGACCTAAGTATCCTATCACATACCAAACACCTCCACCCACATATCAACCCTCACCCCCAAAATACTAATACCCTTCCACCACCTACCATACCTATAACACTCAACCTATATATTACCATTCACCTCCACCAGCCCGCCAAAACTACCCAAATCCACTCCCAAATTTTGACCGAGAACTCCTAGACAATACACCCCAGTTGTTGAACCCATTACCTAACTGTATGAGAGACTGAAGGCCACTAGTTACTCACCTATATTCCTGCTATTGTTGTTGAGAACCCTTCCCAGTGGATCAATCCCAACAAAACTTATGCCTATCATTCAGTCATGAAGTGTCGTACCATTGACGAGTGTCGCATATTAAAAGACAAGATCCAGATATTGATCGACACTAAGGAAGCCGCACTGAATATCCACAATAATCCTCTTCTGGATCATAGGGTTGACGGGGGGAACGTGATAGAAACTGTTGAGGAATGGGAACAGGAAGGCTCCATCAGACTCATTCGAGAGAGAGACACTCCTAAAACATCTCCGGTCACCCTCATGCCAGTTGTGATACAAACCCAGGAACCATTTGAGGTCGAGGTAGCTACACCCTTCATTGTAATGGTAGATTCCACACCATCTTACAAGCCTGATGATGTCCCATGGGATTATGTTGCGGAAGCGAGAAGAAAGGGAAAAGGCAAGATGGAAGAAACAAGTGTCGCGCAAGGTATGACTAGAACTAGCACAGCTTAAACACCTGATAATCTGGGAGAAATGAGCAAAGAAGCTGCACCTAAGCCGCATGTTGTTAAGACAGGCACTGACAATCTTTGGAGGAAGATACAAGCAAGGGAATACTCTATTTTTGACCACCTGAACAAGACTCCCGCTAAGATATCCATTTTATCAATGTTGCAAATTTCAGATGCACACAAGAGTGCCTTGATGAAAGTGTCAAGTGAAGCTTATGTACTCACCGGCATCACTAGTAAAGAGATGGCTAACATGGTCGGACAGGTACTGGAGAGTCACAAAATTACTTTTCACGAAGATGAGTTACCGCCAGAAGTGTTGAGTCATAACAAGGCATTGCACATCACAGTGCAATTTGAGGACAAGTTCATTGACAAGGCCCTGATAGATGGAGGTTCAAGCCTGAACATATGCCCGATGACTACTCTGAAAATATTAGGTAAAGGTTTTCACGAGATACGGATAGGAAGCATGAATGTGAAGGGATTCTACGGATATCTGAGAGCCACTATCGGAGAAATCAACCTTGATCTATAGATGGGTCCGACTTGGTTTAATGTTGAGTTCCAAGTGCTAGATATATCTACTACTTACAACCTATTGTTGCGACGACCATGGATACATGCAGCTGAGGCAGTGGCTTCTACTCTGCACTAGGTTGTGATGTTTGAATGGAATCATCAGGAGGTGATCATTTATGGAGACAGAAGCAAACCTATCTACACCAATCACACCGTTCCAGTCATCTAAATTAGGAGGAAGTTGGGCAGAGAAACATATCACCGCATTGAGCGGGTTAATGCAATTGAAAAGGATCCATGGTGGAGCAACAATACAGAAAGCACATTGTTGTGGATGGGATATGAACCAGGAAAGGGTCTTGGTTGAAAGCTTCAAGGGATCACAAAACCCATACAACCACAGTATCATGGCACGACCTTTGGACTCAGGTATGAATACATCGTGCAAGAGTATCAGGATTAGATACCATTGTGGTGCGCCAATTGCTACCCTCTGGAACAACCCATACCACATTTACACCAGATATTCCGTCAAGCTGATATGATGTGGGGATCCGAGGAAGATGAGATTTTGGCCGGTATGAGGAATCTATTTTTTGACAAGGAAGACATGGAATGCAGTGTAATTGTGGAGGAGGAGGAGGAGGAATAACTTACTATTTAGGCAGTAGGAGAAGGAGCTATTCTCAAGAACTAGACTATTACACCATCCCGGGCTCGCCGAGTACCTAGGTAGCCTGGCAAAATTAGCATGACTTTGTTTTTAAATTATTTTGAGCATTTAAGACATTTTCAGTATTTTGTTTTAAAATAATTACTCGAGCCATCGAGTCGACTTGTTGAAAGTTTTAAGCTTTATTAATGCATTATCGCTTTTCGTATTTATTATTATCTTTCTAAATTCTTTTGAGCGTAATTATTACATATCCTGATGAACCTAGGACTTTGACATGTAACGAGACAATGCAACATAAGGACAGTGGTTCGGAAGATCTGGAAGATGATATAGTACCTGAGGAAATTCTCAAAGAAGTAGAAAATTTTAAAAACAAAACCAAAGTCTAATTTGGAGGAAACTGAGGCCGTTAACTTAGGGGATTCTGAAACAGTCAAAGAAACTCGCATAAGAATTCATCTATCACTGTCGGAGAAGGAAGAGTATATCAGGTTCCTAAAGGAATATGAGGATATTTTCGCATGGTGCTATGACGATATGACTGGGTTAAGCACATCCATAGTAGCTCACAAGCTTACTAATCCCATGTGTCTACTAGTAAAGCAGAAGCTCAGAAAGCTCAAGCCAGATATGAGTGTGAAGATAAAAGAGGGGGTCACCAAGCAAATCAAAGCCAAGGTTCTTCGACTGATCGAATACCCAACCTGGTTAGCCAACATTGTACCGGTTCTGAAGAAAGATGGAAATGGTAGAGTATGTGTCAATTACCGAGATTTTAACAGAGAAAGTCCTACGGATGATTTCTCATTGCTTAACATACACATACTGATCGATAACTGCGCCAAGCATGAACTCCAGTCCTTTGTGGATTGCTTCGCATGATATCATCAGATTTGGATAGATGAAAAGGATGCCGAAAAGACAGCCTTTATCACACCATGGGGGATATATTGTTACAAAAGGATGCCGTTTGATTTAAAGAATATCGGGCCCACCTACATGAGGCCATGACGACTATCTTCCACGATATGATACGCAAGGAAATAGAGGTGTACGTGGATGATGTTATAATCAAATCCAAAAAGAGTTCAGACCACATAGCAAACCTGAAAAAGTTTTTCGACCGACTCTGAAAATACAACTTGAAGTTGAACCCCGAAAAATATGCCTTTGGAGTCCTTGCTGGAAAGTTGCTAGGTTTCATCGTCAGTCGCCGAGGTATTGAGTTAGACCCGTCAAAAATCAAAGTTATCCAGGACTTGCCACCACCAAAGAATAAGAAAGATGTGATGAGTTTTCTAGAACCCTCAATTATATCAGCTATTTTATAGCACAACTAATGGTGATATGTGAGCCAATCTTCAAAATGTTAACGAAAGATGTTGCAAAAAGCTGGACTAAAGAATGCTAGAAAGCCTTCGACAAAATCAAGGATTATCTGTCTAAACCGCCCGTGTTGGTCCCGCCAGAGTCAGGAAGACCTCTGCTTTATTTGTCCATGTTGGATGGAGCCTTTAGCTGCGTTCTGGGACAACATGACAAAACAGAGACGAAAGAGCAAGAGATTTATTATCTGAGCAAGAAGTTCACACCTTACGAGGCCCAGTATTCTCTGTTGGAATGCACCTGATGTGCTTTGACATGGATAGCCCAAAATTTGAGACATTATTTCTGCGTACACTACATATCTCATATCAAGGATGGATCCACTGAAATACATCTTTCAGAAACCCATGCCTACGGGTAAGTTAGCAAAGCGGCAGATATTGCTAAGTGAATTCCACATCATCTATGTGACTCAGAAGGCAATCAAGGGGCAAGCATTGGTTGATCACTTGGCGGAGAATCTCGTAGCCAGAGAATACGAACTATTGAAGATTTATTTTCTCGACGAGAAAGTGTTATTTGCAGGATAAAATATTACCGAAGCATACAACGGTTGGAGGATGTTCTTCGACGGATTAGCAAACTTCAAGGGAATGGGTATCGGAGCTGTTTTCGTGTCACAAATAGGTCAACATTACCCGTTATCCGCTAAACTCAGGTTCTCGTGCACCAACAATATGGCATAATATGAGGCCTGCATCTTGGGACTCAGGTTGGCCATCGACATGAACATTCAAGATTTGCTGGTAATAAAGTATTCTGATCTATTAGTACATCAGGTACTAGAAGAATGGGCTACTAAAAAAACTAAAATATTATGTACAAGAACTGATCAAGAGGTTCAGAAAGATAGAATTCAAACATGTTCCAAGGATTCAGAATAAGTTCATGGATGCATTGGCTACCTTGTCTTCCATGAT
The DNA here is from genome assembly GCA_005239525.1 of Nicotiana knightiana. NCBI lineage: Eukaryota > Viridiplantae > Streptophyta > Magnoliopsida > Solanales > Solanaceae > Nicotiana > Nicotiana knightiana. The sequence continues at coordinate 21,034 of ML415375.1, read as the reverse complement.
ACAACATCCATATAAGAATTCCATCTATCCTATCCCAATAGGAATTCATAAGCAGCAAGCTTATTATGCTCATGTTGAAGAAGAGTTTGACAAATATCCATGGTTCCACAATATTAAGGAATACTTGGAAAAAGGAGAATACCTAGTGAATGCTACACACACTCAGAAGAACATGTTTCGAATATTGGCCAACCATTACTTTCAAAGCGGAGGAATTCTATATAGAAGGACTCTTTATTTGGGACTGTTGTGATTTGTCGATGCCAAGGAAGAATCTACATTTCTCGAAGAAATACATGTCGGAACTTGCGAACCTCACATGAATGGGTTCGTTTTGGCCAAGAAGATATTAAGACCAGGTTACTTCTGGATGACTATGGAGGCAGACTGCATCAAATATGTTAAAAAGTGTCACCAATGACAGATACATGCTAATATGATACGGGTGTCGCCCAACGAACTCAATGTAATGAGTTCACCTTGGACTTTCTCTGCTTGGGGCATGGATGTCATCGGACCAATTGAACTCGCTACCTCAAATCACACAGATTCATTTTGGTGGCCATAGACACTTCACAAAATGGGTTGAAGTTGCGTCCTATAAGGTTATGACTAAGAAGGTCGTAGCAAATTTTGTCCGGGATCGCATTGTCTGTCGATTTGGAGTACCTGAGTCAATCATTACGGATAATGCCGCTGATCTCAACAGTGACCTGATGAAAGCCATATGTGAAACATTCAAGATCAAGCATTGAAATTCTACAGCATACAAGCCGCAAATGAATGGATCCTTCGAAGCCGCCAACAAGAACATCAAGAAGATATAGAGGAAAATGGTAGACAATTATAAGCAATGGAACGAGAAGTTACCATTCTCTTAGTACCTAACCAATGTTCGTACATCAACTGGTGCAACCCCTATCTACTGGTCTATGGTACCGAAGCCCTTATCCATGCCGAAGTGGAGATTCCTTCCTTAATAATCATACAAGAAACCAAGCTCAACGACGCGGAATATGTATAGAACTAATATGAACAACTAGCTCTCATTGATGGTAAAAGAATTAACATTGTGTGTCACGGTCAACTTTACCAAAACAGAATGGCAAGGGCTTTCAAAAAGGTTAAGTCAAGGAAATTCACACCGGGGCAATTGGTGCTAAAACAAATCTTCCCACATCAGGATGAAGCAAAGGGGAATTCTCACCCAATTGGAAAGGCCCTTACATGGTTCACCGAGTACTGACAGGAGGAGCACATATACTTCCACAAATGGATGGAGAGATATGGCCAAAACCTATCAACTCGGACGCAGTCAAGAGATATTATGTTTAAGATTGTGTTTGCACTTTCTATTTGATGTAACCCGAACTATGCTTAACATGATTCCCATTTAAGAGAGGATACGTACGCACCCCTGTGGGTTCGGTCACTTTATAATAAGATCTTTACTCCCCCTACGATCAGAAACTGGGGCAAGGTTTTGAGTTTTTCAGATCTCCTCATGTTTAGGGTCACCAAAAAAGTGTACCACCAGAAGTACGCATATAAACTAGGGCAGAATTTTGAGGAGGGTCCTCAAAATTCCAAATTGAGGAGGTTGCAATGTCTCAAAATGTGTCGCAGTCTCCAATTCGAACATTATATATTTTATGCCTCGTCACATATTTTGAACAAGCTGCATTCTTATATACACGATTTATGCCATCTTTCAAAATTTTCATTTTCTGTAGTAGCCAGATGTTACCCAGGTTGACTCAAACAGGACCTCAAGACAGGAGAGAAGGCAAAGCAAGGAATCGAGAGCACGAACCAACCTTCCCAAAAAAAACTCACAATTTTTCTTTGGATACAGGCAGAATGGGCATAACAAAAACGTCCGCAAATATATACATACAACAAGATCACTATCTTCACACTGACAGAAGTTGTCAAACGCAAACGTGTCAAGCTAAGAATACTTTTACCTCTTGCATTTAACCATTTCCCTTGTTGCATAAGGCTAACCAATGCCCTCATCATTACATAAGGCTAAACGTTGCCTTTCTTTGCATGAGACTAAACATTGTTTAATTACATTGCATGAGGCTAAGCACTGCCCTTATCATTGCATAAGGCTAAATGTTGCCTTTCTCTACATGAGACTAAACATTGTCTCCATTACATTGCATGAGGCTAATCACTGCTCTCTTCATTACATAAGGCTAAGCATTGCCTCCATTATTACATGAGGCTAAGCATTGTACTTTCTTGTATGAGACTAAGCATTGTTTCCATTCCTTGCATGAGGCTAAGCACTACCTACATTATTATATAAGGCTAAGCATTGCCTTCCCTTGCATGAGACTAAACACTGTCTCCGTTGCACTGCATAAGACTAAGCACTGTCTTCTTTCTTCGCATAAGGCTAAGCACTGCCCACATCTCATACAAGACTAAGCATTGTCTTGTTCTCGCATATGACTAAGTATTACCTGTTTCCCCTATCAAACGATTGAGATCGATGCATCTTTACATTTCATGAGCTGAAACATCGCCACATTGTCCAAAGGCATCATAATTTGAGGGTATCATCCTCATAGCCCGAAGACATCATTCCATGGCCAAAGGATCTCTCAAAATTACATATCATTATTTAAAGGCGTCATGGTCAAGAGGCACCATCCTTATAGATTGAGGATACCATTCTATGGCCTATGAATCCCTTATCATACGCTTCATGGACCAAGACATCATGGTCTATGGACATCATCCTCGTCGTCCAAAGATAACTCTCATGGTCCGAAGGGAATTTGCGTCATGTTTAAATTTTCACAATAGCCCCATATTTATATTCATGTGCATCGTGTTTTAAGTTTTGCAGGTAACTCAGGAGGTAACTGTTCTATATACAGGAGCAAGTCTTGCTCCGATTTTCGTGCACAACATTCACATCCTTCGTCACCCCAAACATAAACGACGCTCAGCAATTGATTACCTTTTGTTCTGTAACCGCTTAAGTATTCGCCTTATACATCGGTAACGTTCAAATTTGCATTCATCTTCACCTGAAATTATCAGTTACTCACGACCCTATCGTATCCAAAAGATCCTTTGCAAAACACACAACAACTCTTATAACAACTCCATCGATTTCGTTCGTCGTTGGGTCCATAACTTCACACGGGCTGATTCCCGTAACACAAGGGATATGTAGGCAACTCAAGAACCAGGATTCGGCCCCAATTTTTTCAAAAACGCATCATCCCCTGATCATTTAGGAAAAAATTGGTCATCATTTTCTTTACTCGACAACTCTTTTCAGCATTCCCGGGTAATAAGGTGCAGCTATTGATACCCAATTTTGCCCTCACGTTTTATAAATATCATGTATACTTTCAAAATATCCTTTTTGCATTATTACCTAATTTACAGGGGTCATATAAGTAATTTTTTCTATAATTTTAAAAGCTTTAAAATTGATTTTCTTGCATTTAAATTAGTTGAATATGTATTAATACCCCTTTAAATTATTTTTGTGATGACTTAATCAACCAAATTTATTATTTTCATCCATATATATGTTTGATAATATTTTACTTCATTCCATATAATTATATTTGTATTTTAAGCTATTTACACAATTTTGCGATAAAAGCCTATATGATTTGGGACTTAGGAGTGTTCGGAATGAAGTTTTAATGTCCGGTATAGAATTAGGCTTGAATTGGCGAAAGTTAGTTTTTGGCAATTTCCGATTGGCAGTGGAAAATAGGCTACCGGGGTCGGAATGAGATTCTGGAAGTTGGAAAAGATCCGTAATGTCATTTTGGGTATGTGTGCAAAATTTTAGGTCAATCGGAGGTGTTTTGGTTTGTTTCGGCGTAGTTGGCGAAATTTGGAAGTTTCAAAGTTCATAGGCTTGAATTTGATGCAATTTCGGTGTTTTCATGTTGTTTTTGGTGTTTCGAAGGCTCGACTAAGTTGGAATAATTCTATGGGGTGTGTTGGTATGTTTGGTTGGGGCCCCGAGGGGGTCGAGATTGATTTCGGATGGTTGGCGGAGTTTTGAACTTGGAAATTTGCAGCAAATAGTTGCTGCTGTAAGTTTCTGGTGTTGGCCGCACCTACGGATGGGTAGCCGCTGGTGCGACGACGCAGGTGAAAAAGGCCATGCGCAGGTGCGAAAGGAGTCTAGGAAGGGGAAATTCGCAGATGCGAAGAGTTGGCCACACCTGCGAAGCCGCAGGTGCGGAGAGGTGGTCGTAGTTGCGAAAATTGGTCTGTTAGTGGGATTGCACAGGTGCGCACATGGGACCACAGGTGCAGGTCCGCAGGTGAGATTAAGTGTCTGTAGGTGCGAAAATGCTGGGCAGAACAGTAAAAGAGACCTCCGTGAAATTTTATTCATTTCACCATTGTTGCATGCGATTGGAGCTCATTTTAAGGAAAATTGAAGAGAGAATCTATGATTCTTCAGTGGAGGTAAGTTCCCGGGTTATTAAAATCGTTTTTATGCTATTTTGTTCGGATTAGGCTTGTAAGGATTAAAGTAGGAAAAGGTTGGGAAGAATGGGTGGAGGATTGGAAAATTCTTTTGGCAATTCGGGTAGGCAATTGTGGTCCGATTGTGGTGTTTTTGGTATGTGTAGAATCATGGGAGGACGAGGTTTCTAGTGATGTGAAATTATCAAATTCCGAGACGTGGGCTGGGGGCTCGGGTTTGGCCGAATTTTGAAATTTTTTTGTATAATTTGATAGTTTCCGATTGTGTTGTATTCCTTTAGTAAATATTAATGATGTTAAACTGGTTTTGGCTAGATTCGGAGCAATCGGGAGCCAATTTGAGGGGCAAGAGCATAGAGGACTAGTGTTGTGGCCGGGTAGAGGTAAGTAATGGTTATAAATCTTGTCCTGAGGGTATGAAACCTCGAACTTCATATTTCTCACTGATTTTAGAATGGCGCACATGTCGGATGACGGGTATGTGGCGCGCACTGATTTTTGGATTGGACTTGGTCATCTCCGCGGCAACTATTGAGTTGCATATTTTACTCCAAACCTTATGTTAAATTATGTTCTAAAGATTGTTGAAATATTTGGGCTATAAGCCGTGTTTGGGGCCTCGTGCCGATCTTTTTAGACCCCTTGGGGGATTTTTACTGTAGTTTTCCTCACTGTTTATTGATGATTTCACTCAGTCACATTGTGCTTACTATTTTCGAAACTCAGCCTGATTTACACTACTTTGAGATTTTAAAAAAATGATGTTTTGGGTCGAGTACCCTGTTTTACTTATTCGCCCGAGGGGATTTTGAGAGGTTCTACTGAGTGAGGCCGAGGGCCTGATTGTGAGGATGTGATATTCCACGAGGTGGCTTGATATTAGCGATTGGGCTGAAGGATCCCCTTAGGAATCTGCACACACCCCCAGTGAGCGCACCGAGTGCCGAGTGACGAGTGATTGGGAGGCATGAGTAACTGTGAGGTATGCCCGAGGGCCTGATTATGAGTGATGGTGAGGTATGCCCGAGGGGTTGATTATGAGTGACTGTGAGACATGCCCGAGAGGCTGATTATGATACATGTTTTTTCCCGAGGGGCTACTTATGAATTTACCACTTTCACTCTGAATTTATGAAATATGTTTGCCCGAGGGGCCTCTTTATGATTTACTTCATTTTCATACTAAATCTTTCGGTTTGAAGTTGTTTAAAATATACATTTCTCAAAGGATTTTTCTGAAGTTGGTTTTAAGGCATGATGACTTCATATACTATGTTTATACTGTTGGAAAGAAAGGTTGTGCATATTGTGAATTGATGACATTGATTTTTATGTGATTTCTTACTGCTTAAGCTTGATTTATTTTCATTAATACTGAGTTGGCATACTCACATTACTCCCTGCACCCCTGTGTGCAGATTCAGGTGCAGATACCGAGCTTTAGATGTTTATTCCGCGCGAAGCCGAAGTGTGGGATATAGAGGTAGTTGTTCAACGTTCGCAGCATCTCTATTTTCCCTTCTTACTGTATCTAGCTATTTATTCGGAGGTTTGTATTATAATAGTATACCTTTTTGGTTTATCTCTCTTAGATGCTCATGACATGTTGGCTCCGGGTGTTGGGGTTGGTTGAATTGCTTATTGGCCTAATGAATTTAGTAAATTCTGTATATTTTATGAAATGCTTGAAATTGGTTGGGATTCTTAAGGAAACTGTAAACATGTGATTATTGGCTAGCCTAGTTCCGCGATAGGCGTCATCACGGCCGTTTTTGGGATTTGGGGTCGTGAAAGTTTGGTATCAGAGCCTAGGTTACATAGGACTCAACGGTCATGAGCAGGTTTAGTAGAGTCTTGCGGATCGGTACGGAGACGTCTGTACTTATCTTCGAGAGGCTGTTGAACTCTTATGTGATGACACAAAAGGTCATCCTGTGTAAATTTAGCAAAAATTGTGTTCCGAGGCCCCGAAAGCCTCCGTTAATTTCACCTCGATGTACGTGCGCAGCCCGGGTACGTAGCCGGGAAGCCTTTATGTGGAAATGTCTTAAACAGTTGAACTTATGATAATTAATTGAATAAAGTTGACTTGGGTCAATATTTTTCGTAAACGGACCTGGACCCGTGATTTGACAGTCCCGGAGGGTCTGTAAGGAAATATGGGACCTGGGCATATGCCCGGAATCGAATTCCGAGGTCCCAAGTCCGAGAAATGAATTTTTGAAGAAAATTATTTTCTGAAAATAATAAAGACTTTTGAAAATGAACTTTGATGTGAAATCTGTGTTACCGAGCCCGTATTATGGTTCCAGAGCCCGGAACAGGTTCAATATGTGTTATGTGAGTTATCTGTAAAGTTTGGTAAGAAACAGACCTGGTTTGACGTGTTTCATATCAAAATTGGAAATTTTGATAGTTTAAGAAGTTTGAGGAAATTCTATGGATTTTTTAGTTTAATTCTCTGTTTTCAATGTTATTTTGGTGATTTAATTACTCGAATAAGTTCGTAGGATGATTTTGAAGGCGTGTGTATATTTGATTTTGAGCCCCGAGGGCTTGAGTGAGTTTCGGGTAGGTGTCGGGGTGCAAAAGAGTTGGGAAAAATTTGGTTTTTTGGGTTGTTTCTGGTGTCTGAGATTTTTACACTATGCGATCGCATAGGTTGCCGCGCGATCGCGTAGTGTAGTGTGAGGGGGGTTTCTGTGACTCTATGCGATCGCATAGGCACTTCCGCGATCGCATAGAGTATAGGAGAGCTGGGGAGGGGGCTAGGTATTTTCCTTCTGCGGTCTCACCAATCCGTCCGCGATCACATAGCCAGGCCCAGGGACCCTATGTGATCGCAACTCCCTTTCTGTGATCGCAGTGCACGTGAATCAGGACCCTATATGATCGCAACTCCCTTTCCGCGATCGCATAGAGCTAATTCGTCCAGTTATTTAAAAAGTCAAAAACAGAATACCCATTACGGATTTTCATATCTTTCACAATTTTCTTCTTCTCCACTCTATTTGGGCGATTCTTGGGAGACCATTCCACCATAGCTTCATAGGTAAGTGTTCTTAACTCTAATTTCTTCCATTTTCCTTCATCAATCACTAGATTCTAGGTCTAAAAACATGAAATCAAAGGTAGAAATTGGGGGTTTTGGGTAGAGTTAGGGCTTTTGAAATTTTGGGAATTCAACCTTATTTGGGAGTCGGATTTCAAAAAACATTGTATATTCGGGCTCGTGGGGAATGGGTGATCGGGTTTTGGCCGAACCTCAGGCTTGGACCAAGCGGGCCCGGGGTTGAATTTTGGTATTTTTGGAAGAATTATGAGAAATGTATGATTAGACTTTGGGATTGATTATTGAATAATTATTGATGTTCTTAAGTCCATTATGTCTAGATATTATCGTTTCGGAGTTGGATTCAAGAGGAAAGGTCATGATTGAGGCTTGACTTGCATTCTTGGAGTCGAGGTAAGTGTTTGGCCTAACCTTAGCTTGAGGGAATAGGTATAGAGTCTTATTTGCTATGTGTAATTCATGTCCAACGTATAGGTAAGGTANTATGCACTCTCTCTCAAGTAGATACATAATAAATAGGCACAGCTAATTGAGGGCCCTTCAATCAACTACAACAAGAACGTAGTTGAACAAATAGAGTTTAATCAACCAATCAAAGCTATATTAATATCACAATAAGTTTATTCCCCAACGGGTTCCACACGAAATTAGCTAAACAAATTCATAAGAATAAAATCTAAAACAACTTGCATAATTAAACTACAAAGTAAAGAAGAAAATATGTACAAAGTTGGTGTTTTGCCTTTGATCCACTCTATTCTCGANTACTTCATGACGTAGAAAGTTATTGATTATGTGTTCGGTTGAGGGTTTTACTGTTGATATTATATTTCTGAGTGAGATTGGTTATACCTGAGTCCCTTGTCGGGACAATAGAACTTTGTTGATTATTTCTGTACATTTGAAATGTCGTACTGTAAAACTTTCATATCAATGGTTGTTTTTATATTTATTTATGCACGAGGGAACATTTTGTGCCGAGTGATTATTATTTATGCACGAGGGAACATTTTGTGTCGAGTGATTATTATTTATGCACGAGGGAACATTATGTGCTGAGTGATTATTATTTATGCACGAGGGGACATTTCATGCCGAGTGATTATTATTTATGCACGAGGGGACATTCCGTGCCGAGTGATTATTATTTATGCACGAGGGGACATTCCGTGCCGAGTGATTATTATTTATGCACGAGGGGACATT
>ML415375.1:0-12076 GCA_005239525.1 Nicotiana knightiana | reverse complement strand
TTTAGCTCCGTTTCCATCTCCACTTCACCTACACATGAAATAAACTCCATTAAGCACATAACAAGTGTATTTTTATCATTAATGCGCATAAAATGTAAGGTATATCACATGTTAAACTATGCAATTTAGTCTCGCATCAGTGTCCTAGCCTCGTCACTACTTCGCCTATGTTAGGCTCGGCACTTACTCAGTACATGGGGTCGGTTGTACTGATGCTACCCTGCACTTCTCTAGGTTGTGCATATTATGCAGGCGGGCCCAATGGACATCGTTAGGGGGAGTGTCCTTCAGTGAATTTCAGACGACACCGAGGTAGTTCCGCAGGCGTTCGTGGATCTCGGCATCACTGTCTATCTTTCATTCTGTCATCTATGTGTTTCCAGATAGATATATCATTTTATTTCAAACTGTTGTTTTTATCTAAATCTTAGACTGGTTCGTGAGGTTGTGACTCCATTTCTGGGTTTTTTACTTAAAGGGATTTCTTCGTTATTAGCTATTGTTATTTAGATTTTTGTTAATGCTTCCGCACTTTATATCAATTATCTAGACAGTGGTTGTTATTTTCGCTTGTTAATAAATCAATTCAGTTAACACATTGGCTTGCCTAGCTGGTGCAACGTTAGGCGCCATCACGGCCTGAAGGTGGGATTTCGGGTCGTGACAAGTTGGTATCAGAGCAATAGGTTGCCTAGGTCTCACAACTCACGGACAAACTTGGTAGAGTCTGAGGGATCGGTACGGAGACGTTTGTACTTATCCCCCAGAGGCTGCAAAGTTAGGAATGACTTCACTTTTCTTATTTTCTATCATGCGATTTGAATTCTAAATGCTAATTGAGTTTCGATTCTATTCTCTCGCAGATGGAGAGAACGCGTGCTTCCTCATCTAACGATCAGCATCCCGATTCTCCTGTTGCATCTCCTACGAGGGACCGAGGCCGAGGCCGTACTAGAGGCCGAGGCAGGGGCAGGGCTCAGCCCAGAGCAGCAGCCCCAGTAGAGGACCCACAGGTAGAGTTTGCCGATGAGGTTCCTACTCAGACAGTTCCAGTTGGACCAGCTCAGGTCCCATAGGGGTTCATTGCCACCCCGGTGCTTCAGAACACTCTAGTCCGCTTAGTGGGACTCATGGAGAGTGTGGCTTAGGCCGGTCTTCTTCCTACTACGCCAGTTGTTTCTCAGGTTGGGGGAGGGACCCAGACTCCTGCTACTCGCACACTAGAGTAGCTAGATCCTCAGTTCCAGACTCCAGCGCCTCAGACGGCCAGAGTAGCTCAGTCGGGTATGTGGCACCAGCAGTTGAGGGAGCAGCTATGTCAGCAGATGCTTTGTGGAGATTGGATAGATTCACCAAGTTACTCACTACTACATTTACTGGTGCACCATAAGAGGATCCCCAAGATTATTGGGACAGCTGTCATGAGGTTCTTCGGAACATGGGCATAGTAGAGTCCAATGGAGTTGATTTTGCTACTTTTCGTCTTTCGGGTTCTGCCAAGACTTGGTGGAGATACTATTTCTTGACTAGGCCAGCTGGGTCTGCACCATTGACTTGGGCTCAGTTCTCCGAGTTATTCGTGGGGAAGTTCCTTCCAGTTACCCAGAGGGAGGATCTTCGGAGGAAGTTTGAGCGCCTCCAGTAGGGATCTATGTTTGTCACTCAGTACGAGACCAGGTTCATCACTAGAGCTCAGCATTCTATTATGATACTCCCCACTGATCGTGAGAGAGTGAGGAGTCTTAATGCGGGTTTGGCTCAGTCCATCATGCTTCAGATGGACAAGGAGTTAGGTACTGATATTTCATTCCAGGATGCGGCCAATGTAGCCAGGAGGATTGAGATGATTATGTCACAGGGTGGTGGTTAGGGGGATGACAAGAGGCCCTGTCACTTCGGTCGATTCAGTGGAGCCTCATTTGGGGGCGGGATTCTTTCGGCAGAGGTCATCCTCCTAGACCCTATCAGTCGGCACTTCAGGTAGCTCATAGTGCACCGCCAGCTCCTATTAGTGCACCACCAGCACCTATCAGTGCACCGCCGCTTCAGAGCTTCCAGGGTGGTTATCAGGGTCGGCAGGGCCAGTTCCAGAGTCAGCAGCCACATCAGCAGAGGCCTTGTTATACTTGCGGTTGGTTGGGGCATATTTCTATGTTTTGCCCCCAAGCATCTGGTGGGTCTCAGTATTAGGGTTCCCGTGCCATGGTTCCCGCATCAGGCGCACCCTCACCCCCTCAGCCAGCTACGGGTGGCGGCCGTGGTGCCAGAGGTGGAGGTCAGACTCATAGAGGTGGAGGATATACCACGAGAGGTAGAGGTCAGGCCACAGTAGGTCGACCCAGAGATGTTCAGGTTGGAGGGGCTCAGCCCCGGTGCTATGTTTTTCCTGCCAGGCCCGATGTTGAGGCTTCTGATGCAGTTATTATAGGTACGGTTTCAGTTTGCAGCCGAGAGGCTTCGGTGTTATTTGATCCGGTTTCTACATTCTCCTATGTGTCTTCATATTTTTCCCCTTATTTGAGTATGCCCCGTGATTCCTTGAGTACTGCTGAGCATGTGTCTACACCGGTGGGTGATTCTATAGTGGTAGATCGAGTCTATCGTGCTTGTCTAGTAGTTATTGGTGGTCTGGAGACTCGGGTTGATCTTTTGCTTCTTGATATGGTTGACTTTGATGTTATATTAGGGATGGATTGGTTATACCCCTATTATGCTATTCTGGACTGTTATGCCAAGACAGTGACCTTGGCCTTGCCAGGGGTACCTCGTTTGGAGTGGAGGGGGACTCCTAGTCATTCTTCTGGTAGAGTTATTTCTTATATGAAGGCTCGGCGCATGGTCGAAAAGGGTTGTTTGGCCTATCAGGACTATGTTTGTTATTCTAGCGTCGAGGTTCCTTCCTTGGAGTTTGTGCTTGTGGTTCGTGAGTTTCCAGAGGTATTCCCTGCTGACCTGCTGGATATGCCACCCGACAGGGATATTGATTTTTGTATTGAGGTAGCTCAGGGAACCTAGCCTATTTCTACTCCGCCGTATCGTATGACCCCGCCAGATTTGAAGGAGTTAAAGGATCAATTGCAGGATTTGTTGGATAAAGGCCTTATTAGGCCTAGTGTTTCTCCGTGGGGTACCCCAGTGTTGTTTGTCAAGAAGAAAGATGGCTCCATGACGATGTGTATTGACTACCGGCAGTTGAATAAGGTTACTGTTAAGAACAAGTATCCATTTCCGAGGATTGATGATCTATTTGACCAGCTTCAGGGTGCTTCAGTGTTTTCCAAGATTGACTTGAGATCTGGTTACCATCAGTTGAGGATTAGGGCATCTGATGTCCCTAAGACAGCCTTTCGTACTCGGTATGGACATTATGAGTTCTTGGTGATGTCCTTCAGGCTGACAAATGCACCCACANTTCATTGATGATATATTGATATACTCTCGCAGCCGAGAGGAGCATGAGCAGCACCTTAGAGTCGTCCTCCAGACTTTGAGGGATAGTCAGTTGTATGCCAAATTTTCCAAGTGTGAGTTCTGGTTGAGTTCAGTTGAATTTCTAAGCCATGTGGTATCGCCAGAGGGTGTTCAGGTGGATCCCAAAAATATTTCAGCAGTCAGAGATTGTCGTAGACCCACCTCAGCTACAGAGATCTGGAGTTTCTTGGGCTTAGTAGGTTATTATCGCTGGTTTGTGGAGGGATTTTCATCCATTGCAACCCCGATGACCAGGTTGACTCAGAAGAGTGCTCAGTTCAGGTGTTCGGATGAGTGTGAGGCGAGGTTATAGCCTATGCTTCTCGTCAGTTGAAGGTTCATGAGAAGATCTATCCAGTTCATGACTTGGAGTTAGCAGCGATTGTGCATGCATTGAATATTTGGAGGCATTGTTTGTATGGTGTGCCATGTGAGGTGTTCACAGACCATAAGAGCTTACAGTATCTATTCAAACAGAAGGAGTTGAACATAAGGCAGAGGAGATGGTTAGAGTTGCTGAAGGATTATGATATTACTATTCTTTATCATCCGGGGAAGGCCAATGTGGTGGCCGATGCTTTGAGCCGGAAGTCAGCCAGTATGGGTAGTCTTGCCTATTTATCAGTCGGAGAGCGACCTCTTGCTTTGGATGTTCAGGCTTTAGCCAACCGATTTGTGATATTGGAGGTTTCTGAGACTGGCAGTGTTTTGGCCCATACCGTGGCCCGTTCTTCATTGTATGACTGTATTCAGATAGAGTCATGCACGGAGATGCCAAGAAGGTTACGGTTGATGATGAGGGAGTTTTGAGGATGTAGGGTCGTATTTGTGTACCTGATGTGGATGGTATTCGTGAGTTGATACTTCAGGAGGCTAATAGTTCCCGATATTCTATTCATCTAGGCACCGCAAAGATGTACCAGGACTTGCGGCAGCATTATTGGTGGTGGAGGATGAAGAGGGATATTGTAGCTTATGTATCACGGTGCTTGAACTATCAGCAGGTTAAGTACGAGCACCAGAGACCCGGTGGTTTGATGTAGCAGATTCAGCTTCCCGATTGGAAGTGGGAGCGTATCATCATGGACTTTGTAGTTGGACTCCCACGAACTCAGAGGATGTTTGATGCAGTATGGGTCGTTGTGGATAGGCTGACCAAGTCAGCGCACTTCATCCCAGTATCAGTTTTGTATTCAGCAGAGAAGTTGGCAAGGATCTATATGAGAGAGATTGTTAGACTGCATGGTGTGCCCATATCCATTATATCAGACCGAGGTAATCAGTTTACCTCCCATTTCTGGAGAGTATTTCAGCGAGAGATAGGCACACAGATTGATTTGAGCACAGCATTTCATCCTCAGACGGACGGGCAGTCCGAGCGTACTATTCAGATTTTGGAAGATATGTTGCGAGCTTGTGTCATTGACTTTGGTGGTTCATGGGACCAGTTCTTTCCTTTGGATGAGTTTGCCTACAAAAACAGCTATCAGTCGAGCATTCAGATGGCTCCGTATGAGGCGGTGTCGGTCTCCAGTCAGATGGTTTGAGCCGGGAGAGGCTAGATTGTTGGGTTCTGAGTTAGTCCAGGATGCCTTGGACAAGGTGAAGATCATTCAAGATAGACTTCGTACAGCTCAGTTCAGGCAGAAGAGTTATGCGGATCGCAGAGTTCGAAAGTTGGAATTTATGATAGAAGACCGGGTATTTCTTTGGGTGTCGCCCATGAAGGGTGTGATGATATTCGGGAAGAAGGGCAAGTTGAACCCTAGGTACATTGGTCCATTTGAGGTACTGGATAAGGTAGGAGAGGTGGCCTACAGACTTGACTTGCCCCCTAGTTTGTCAGTCGTGCATCCGGTATTTCACGTATTTATGCTCCAGAGGTATGTTGCGGATCCATCTCATGTACTTGACTTCAGTGGTGTCCAGTTGGAAAAGGATTTGTCTTATGAGGAGGAGCCAGTAGCCATATTAGACCGGCAGGTGCGACAGTTGAGATCGAAGAGTTATCCTTCGGTTCGTGTTCAGTTGAGAGGTCATCTTGTTGAGTCAGCTACTTGGGAGTTCGAGTCTGATATACGGAGCCGATATCCCCACCTTTTCCCCGATTCAGGTGCCTTTCTATGTCCTTTCGAGGACGAACGATTGTTTTAGAGGTGGAGATTGTGATGACCTAAAAGGTCATCTTGAGTAAATTTAGCAAAATCTGTGTTCTGAGGCCCCGAAAGCCTCCGTCAATTTCACCTTGATGTGCGTGCGCAGCTCAGGCGCGTAGTCGAGAAGCCTTTATGTGGAAATGTGTTAAACAGTTGAATTTATGATAATTAATTAAATAAAGTTGACTTGGGTCAACATTTTTGGTAAATGGACCCGGACCCGTGATTTGACGGTCCCGGAGGGTCCATAGGAAAATATGGGACCTGGGACTATGCCCGGAATCAAATTCCGAGATCCTAAGTCCGAATTTTTGAAGAAAATTGTTTTCTGAAAATAATAAAAACTTTTGAAAATGAACTTTGATGTGAAATCTATGTTACCCGAGCCCGTATTATGGTTCCGGAGCCAGGAACGGGTTCAATATGTGTTATGTGAGTTATCTGTAAAATTTGGTAAGAAACGGACCTGGTTTGACGTGTTTCGGATCAAAATTGGAAAATTTGATAGTTTATGAAGTTTGAGGAAATTCTATGGATTTTTGAGTTTAATTCGTTGTTTTTAATGTTATTTTGGTTATTAAAGTAGGAAAAGGTTGGGAAGAATAACCTTCAACTGACGAGAAGCATAGGCTATTCCACATCAGGTACACAAATACGACCCTACATCCTCAAAACTCCCTCATCATCAACCGTAACCTTCTTGGCATCTCCGTGCATGACTCTATCTGAATACAGTCATACAATGAAGAACGGGCCACGGTATGGGCCAAAACACTGCCAGTCTCAGAAACCTCCAATCTCACAAATCGGTTGGCTAAAGCCTGAACATCCAAAGCAAGAGGTCGCTCTCCGACTGATAAATAGGCAAGACTACCCATACTGGCTGACTTCCGGCTCAAAGCATCGGCCACCACATTGGCCTTCCCCGGATGATAAAGAATAGTAATATCATAATCCTTCAGCAACTCTAACCATCTCCTCTGCCTTATGTTCAACTCCTTCTGTTTGAATAGATACTGTAAGCTCTTATGGTCTGTGAACACCTCACATGGCACACCATACAAATAATGCCTCCAAATCTTCAATGCATGCACAATCGCTGCTAACTCCAAGTCATGAACTGGATAGATCTTCTCATGAACCTTCAACTGACAAGAAGCATAGGCTATTAAAGTAGGAAAAGGTTGGGAAGAATGGGTGGAGGATTGGAAAATTCTTTTGGCAATTCGGGTAGGCAATTGTGGTCCGATTGTGGTGTTTTTGGTATGTGTAGAATCGTGGGACGAGGTTTCTAGTGATGTGAAATTTATCGAATTCCGAGAAGTGGGCTCGGGGCTCGGGTTTGGCCGAATTTCGAGATTTTTGTATAATTTGATAATTTCCGATTGGGTTGTGTTCCTTTAGTATATATTAATGATGTTAAACTAGTTTTGGCTAGATTCGGAGCAATCGGAAGCCAATTTGAGGGGCAAGAGCATAGAGGACTAGTGTTGTGCCCCGGTAGAGGTAAGTAATGGTTATAAATCTTGTCCTGAGGGTATGAAACCCCGGACTTCATATTTCTCACTGATTTTAGAATAGCGCACATGTCGGATGACGGGTATGTGGCGCGTACTGATTTTTGGATTGGACTTGGTCCTCTCCGCAGCAACTGTTGAGTTTCATATTTTACTCCAAACCTTATGTTAAATTATGTTCTAAAGATTGTTGAAATATTTGGGCTATAAGACGTGTTTGGGGCCTCGTGCCCATCTGTTTAGACCCCTTGGGAGCTTTTTACTACTTTTTTCCTCATTGTTTATTGATGATTTCACTCAGTCACATTGTGCTTACTGTTTTCGAAACTCATCCTGATTTACACTACTTTGAGATTTTAAAAAAATGATGTTTTGGGTCAAGTACCTTGTTTTACTGATTCGCCCGAGGGCCTTTTGAGAGGTTCTGCTGAGTGAGGCCGAGGGCTTGATTGTGATATGATACGTCACGAGGTGGCTTGATATTAGCGCTTGGGATGAAGGAGCCCTTTCGGAGTCTTCACACATACCCAGTGAGCGCACCGAGTGCCGAGTGACAAGTGACGAGTGATTGGGAGGCATGAGTGACTGTGAGGTATACCCGAGGGGCTGATTATGAGTGATGGTGAGGTATGCCCGAGGGGATGATTATGAGTAACTGTGAGGCATGCCCGAGGGGCTGATTATGATACATGTTTTTGCCCGAGGGGCTACGTATGATTTTACCACTTTCACTCTGATTTTATGAAATATGTTTGCCCGAGGGGCCTCTTTATGATTTAATTCATTTTCATACTAATTCTTTCGGTTTGAAGTTGTTGAAAATATACATTTCTCAAAGGATTTTTCTGAAGTTGGTTTTAAGGCATGATGACTTCATATATCTATGTTTATACTGTTGGAAAGAAAGGATGTGCATATTGTGAATTGATGACATTGATTTTTATGTGATTTCTTGCTGCTTAGGCTTGATTTATTTTCATTACTACTGAGTTGGCGTACTCACATTACTCCATGCACCCATGTGTGCAGATTCAGGTGCAGATACCGAGCTTTAGCTGTTTATTCCGTGCGGAGCCGGAGTGCGGGATATAGAGGTAGTTTTTCAGCGTCCGCAGCATCTCTGTTTTCCCTTCTTGTTGTATCTAGCTATTTATTCGGAGGTTTTGTATTATAATAGTATACCTTTTTGGCTTATCTCTCTTAGATGCTCATGACATGTTGGCTCCGGGTTTTGGGGTTGGTTGAACTGTTTATTGGCCTAATGAATTTAGTAAATTCTGCATATTTTATGAAATGCTTGAAATTGGTTGGGATTCTTAAGGAAACTGTAAACATGTGATTATTGGCTAGCCTAGTTCCACAATAGGCGCCATCACGGCCGGTTTGGGATTTGGGGTCGTGACATAAAATTTTGTGTATTTAAATTATGGCCCAGTTTTAAAGTGAATCTCAGACCAAAAATAGGCCCAAAACATTTGACCAACTTCATTTCGCCTTCAGCAGCCTAACCAAACGATCCCTTCTCTATACCTGGTCAGGACCTGTTTTGTGACCCGCCCCATCTCTCTTTTAATCTTGGTCGTTGATCTCAAATGATCAACCGATCATAAACCATCCCTCTCTTTAATTAACCAAACTCATTCGGAAACCCTACCACTTCTCAAAGACTGCCTCCCTCAAAAACTTTCCTCTCCTCTCACACCAAATTCTAGTCGCCTCACTCCAAACCCCGGTCCGTACCCAAGAAAATATGGAATCTCCCATATTTCATTTCCTTTTTCTGTACTCATATCATTTCTTTCCTGTTTTCTTGACACTACTCGTTTGGTATGGAGTTATTTAAAGAAACCAGAATTTGGGAGGTTTCTTTGGGTCAGATTCTTGATGGTTACCATACTCTCAACCTGATACATTCACCACCAGACTTTATGAGACCGATTTGACAAGATACTTCGGCTAATTTGTGATTCCGGGCGAAACTAGGGTTTGCCTGATTTTTCGGGTAGCGGTTGCCATATGAAGAAGCCAACTACAATGGAGACGAAGGCGACGTGGGCTTGCCCAATCATGGTCCTTGCGGATTGGATCATCCATATAATATACAAAAAGAAACAATTTGGTTCTAAATCGATTATGCATGCTCTTCTTTCCTTATTTATGTTTGATTAACTATGTTTCCTTGTTTGGATGTTCGATTTTTGCTACTATATAACCCCTCCCCAATTTCCCCTTTGGAAAAATTATTACTGTTATTACTCTCACTCTCACTCGTTCTACTATTCTAAGTTTGATACCTTGGTCGGTTGAAAGTCGAGGCCACCTGAATTCAACTATTGTTCTTTTCTCAGTGCAAGCATTGCCCGGTGTTCACTTGAAACCCTTGGGAACTTTGACGCACTAGGATTTTGGGAGTCCTGTCGTTCCTTCTCTATTACTGCTGACTGAACTACCATTAACACTCGATTTTTCCTTTACTTTCCTATTAATCTGCAGCTGGTTAGTGTTCCTGGCTCTTACAATTTTAATTATTTCCCTTCTGATTGTCTATGTTATGAGTGTTATGTGCACCAATGTCGTTTGAAATTTCGTGAGTAATAATGACTCAGTTTTCTTGCTATTTGTGAAACCCCAACACTATCTTGTAGTAGGCTTTACTGTAATCCTATTGTCTTAATGATGTCCTACATATCTATGTTCTCTAGTATCAAACTTGATAAGCTTCAACATATATAGTGTACTCTCATTATGTGTATTTGACTCGAATTGATTCTGGCTTTCTTAAGTGTTACCTGACTTTAGTGTTAACCTTGAATTTTGTATAGTTTCATCTTCCATGAGTCCCAGTATCACCTTAGATTTGTTAGCCTTCTTGAGATGATTGATGTTTTCCTAAATTTGAATGTGTTAAGTCTCTCACGTTTGAACTAAGTGAGTGTTTGTAAGTCGATTTGGACTATGCCTACTAGTCTGCCTGCTTTCAAGAAGTCTTGTTTGATTACCAATTAGTTGTGACCATGCCTTCTTTAGTCTCACACTTGGTGCAATCATGAACAAGCTGATAATTTTCCTTAGAATAATCCATGATCATATGAGTTTTTGCATGCCAATACTATTTAAAGTTCTCAAACCAAGCATGAATTTTACCTTTAGTGAACCCCAACAAAGTTTTAATTGTTATATGTTACTGTAATTCTGTTATCATGATGAAATCCTGCCATGCTAGTGTTAAATTTACTACAGTCTAATGCCTTTGGGTAATCCTGGATGTATAACTGAACTTATCATACATGGTCAACCTGTAGAATCTCTGGTTTCTTTAGAATTAAACGAATACCTGATAATTACTCTGTCACCCCATGGAATTGTGTCTATATGATTGTTTTGTAGGACTAGTTTCAAGCATGTCTTACTTTATACCCTCCTAGTAAACTTTCTATAAATGAATTCCTATTGAATAAGTTATGTACCATGTTTGTTTTAAACCCCTGTCTGTTGAAATCTCTTTGAAAGTTTTTGTTCTATTCTTATTCATGTGCTTATTTACCTCTGGGATATCATGTTTAACAAGACCAGATTCTTTTAGCTATAACACCTAAGTATTCCCTTGTGTATACGTCTATATCTGAATTTATTTGAGTAATTAGTTTGTGTGGGTTGTTACTTGTGGCATTTGTTGTCAGTTACTAGGTAAGCAAGACAATTGTCTTCGAATTTGGGCTTGGTTTGATAGGCCATATGTGTTGTTTGACCTGGGTACTGGATTCATCCACATTCTAGTTGTCCTTGTGAGCTTGGGATTTGGTCCTGCTGGTGGTCCGGAAAGCAAGACTGTTGAAGGCCCAGAAAGTTAGAGGATTCCTTTGTATAGTCATTTAGCTGTCCTATTGGGCTTAGGACTATTTTATTCTGTTTACATTATTTATTTGGCCTGTAATAATTTGTAATAATGATTTATGGGGAGATTAGTGAAAGGGGGATGGGTATTCTAATACTAGCATGAAAGGATAGAAAACATGCCTATAGGGTCTGTGTTCTATTTGTTATCATGTCCAGCATGTCTTACCCGTCGTTTTGTTTAGTGTATGTTGCACTAATAGGATTCATGCCTATAAGAATCACATACACACTTAACTTAACTCATCAAAATATGCTACACTTATTTGCATGTCCACTATTCAACGCTTTTAGATCATACGCCTATAGGATACAATAATGCAATACCTTCGCTAATCTAGATACCATGAATATAAGGTTTAATAATTGATCAATTGCTTCATGTTTCTTTTGCACCTCCTCACTTAGATAGCATGCCTATAGGGATGAAGAATTATAAAATCAAGTCTATTTGTCAATTGTTAGAAATCCTGCCAATAGGATACGATTATACGCCTAGAAAGCTTGTTTCTAAATCAAGCACTATTAGTTCTGAGCTTTCAAACAATTCCATTGCCTCATTGCACAAAAAATTTAGAGATCATGTCTATAGGGTTTGTAATACCTATAATCTGCGGATTCATTAGTCCGAAACAACAACGCTGCTTGTACGATACTGGAATTCAAAATCACCTAGAGGCCATGCCTATAGGACTTAATGACTCTAAGTCTTAACTCTGAAATTGTCTATTGCCTAATATAAGAATCTGATCGCGTGGTTTTGTGCTTATGTGTTGAGGTCAACTCGACCCTTTCATTGCAATTGTGTGCAATCCTATCTGTTTTTAATGTCGCCTAGTTTTATTATTTTTGAGCAACCTAAGTAAACTCTAGAACCACCTAATAGTAGGTCCAAAGCCTCCTGGACCATAGGCATGGGACGGGTAGTGCACGCGTAGGATACATTTAGAATTGAATTAGAGAGCCTTTAAGTAGTAACTTCAACATAGTAATCGGGTAGCAGAGATGATAGTATGTGCCCACTGAATAATATGAGAA
>ML415374.1:67216-113152 GCA_005239525.1 Nicotiana knightiana | reverse complement strand
CTAAATTGAGTAAAAAGTACCCTGAGACTTAAAGAATAAAATTTTCCAGAAAGTAGGTGTTATGCAACACACTATGCGATCGCATAACATGTATGCGGACCGCATAATGGTCGCATACACGGGTAGATCAGTGCCCCATTTGAGGTCAACTATGCGGTCCAATATGCGATCGCATTTTAGTTCTGCGGACCGCATAGCTGTCACATTGTTGCCTTTGGTTTTGGGAGGGAAGTTATGCGATGCATTAGGCGATCACATAACGTGTATACGGACCGCACGATGGTCGCATACCTGGGCAGTATGTTTCGAATTTTGGCCCATCTTGAGGGCCATTATGCGGTCGATTCTGAGGACCGCATGTCAGGAATGCAATCGCATTCCTGATTGCATTCTTGTGTCGGGCCCTATTTTTTCTAATTTTTAAAAACCGACCTCAGTTCATTAAAGTACCCCCCCTTCATTTTTAACCATTTTCTGATATATTAGAGAGATGAAAGAGTGGGTTCTAGAGAGAGAAAGTACCAACTTCATCAAATTGGTCTTCCTTCATCACTCAAGCGTGGAACTAATCAAGTAGGACATAAACTTCTTCACTATAAGAGGTAAGCTTCTACCTCATTAACCTTAATTTCTATATTTTTTTTTAAAATGAAACATGGGTAGGATAGTTCACAAAGATGGCGTTAAGAATCTTGCATGCATGTACCCAATTTATGATAATCTAGTAAAGGAAAATAGGTTGGAGTAACCTTTCACTAAAAAGGGTTATTTAATCTAAAGGAACACATAGTGTTTGATAGAAAGCTCAAATAAGTTCAAGACATGTTCATGATTCCTAATTCTAAGTTTAAATGTGCCGCACTGTGAATTAGATTGAAGGTGCTAGTCAATCCGGTGATTTGTGAGTAAAAGTTAGAAAGGGATTTCGACCCAAGGTATGTATGGCTAACTTTAACCTTTGTAGAATCCCCTTGTTGGGTCCGAGCATACGTCATGTGCACCTTGTTGAAAATATGTGAATTGATTGTTCAAATGTGCTGAGGCTTAAGATTCTACTCTCTGATTGTCCTAGTTGATTGTCATATTACCGTGCTATATCAGGTTGTGAAAGGTGTATTGATGTGCCTCTCTTATTACGTGCAAAGATCGTAAATGCTCGAGAGTATCGATATGAAAGTATGTGTTAATGAATGGAAGATTGTTGATGTGCCCAAGTGTGGGAATGTATATAATGGCTAAAAGTCATACATGGAAAGTAATGGAAAAAGGGTATTGTGAAATGATGTAAATGAGTTGAACGATTATGGCAACACCGTGTACATGAATTACTGCTTGGTGAGAACTATGGTAGCTTGGGCCCAAATAAATAAATTGTTGATATGAACTTGTGTTCCTTGAAATGTTGATTCTTGTGATGTGATTAATTGTGGTTGATTGTTACAAAATATGGTTGTCGGGTCAGATCGGGTTGCGTGCCATAACACGATCTAATAAGGATAATGAGATGTGAGGTAATAAGGGTGGCCGGGGTAATAAGGGTGGCCAAGGGAATAAGGGAGGCCGAGGAAATAAGGGAGGCCTAGGTAATAAGGACGGAATGTGATCGTTATCACTATCGAAATGAAAATCAGGGAAACTCTTGAATATGGTAATGTTGAAAGGGGAAAAGAAGAGATTGTGAAACTTGATGATTTGGTTGTTCTTTTCCACGTGCATTGATTGATTGGTTCTATTATTGTTTCTTACTTGTGTATTGTTTGATTGTACTTAGGATAAAATTTTTTCATACATACTAGTACTATTTCACAGTACTAACGTCCCTTTTTCCAGGGGCACTACATTTTCTTTTATGAATGTAGGTGGTTCTACAACATGTAATTCAGCCCACTGTCAATAGTGCCTCCTCTCCTTTTCGTCAGCTGTCCTGGTGAGCCCCACTTCCTCTCGGAGCCACGTGTGGCTCATGTCACCTTATTTTGAGTTTATGGTGTAGTGTAAGGTATAGCCGGGGCCTTGTTTCCGACAAGTAGTATATAAATATTTTTTACTCGTAGAGGATCCGTAGACATAATGTGGGTAGTATACACATGTATTTTGGGTAAGTATTGGTATGGTTCGGAAATCGTGGTCCACGTTGTTAATGTTGTATGTATTTTGTAAGTATTTGGTATCATGTGTTAGTAATGATAAAAAGTAGAAATGAATTCAAGTTTAAAGTTTATGGTTAAGTTATAAATGGCCATTTCACATGAATAATGTATATTGAAATCACGGGGTAACGCATGGGTTAGGAAAGGCAAATCAAGTTCGCTTGACCGAGTTCATTCGGTCAGGTGCCGGTCGCGCCCCTCGATTTTGGGGCGTGACACATTCTCAAAAGGGGGTTAGTAGTCTAAGGGGTCACATAGTGTTGGATAAAATTCTCAATTGAGTACAAGATTCCTAATTCTAAGTGAAATATGTCACATTGTGGAATAGATCGACGGTACTAGACGGTCTGGTGTATTGTGATAGAAATTAAAAAGGGGACGACTGGAGGTATGTATGGCTAACTTTAATCTTCGTAGAGTCACCTTGTTGGTGTCCAAACATTCGGTATGAGTTTCTTCCTGAGTATATGTGATTTGATTGCCCGGTTGTGTTGAGGTGTGAGATTTCATCCTCTGATTTTTCTTAGTCGACTATCGTGATAATTGAAATCGTGAAAGGTGATTTCTATGTGATTAACCTATCATGTGCAAGGTTCTTTAAATGCTTGAGTATGTTGGTATGAAAGAATGATAACAAACTCAAATGTGTAAATGTATCTAAGTGATAAGGGTTATGTAACAAGTGATGAAAGGGAATTGTGAATTGATCTAATTGAACTAAATGACCATGGAAATATCGTATATGACTCATTGTTGGCAAGGTTTGCTGTGGCTTAACTCCATGTGAATTGTTGGTTGTAATGAATTTACATTCTTGTTTATGAGCATCTTTGTGGTTGAATATGGATAATAAAGACTATTGTGAATACATGATTGGTTGGTCTTATGAAATTGTACTCTTGATGATATGAAATCATGTGATTGAATTGTGGGTTGTTATTTTTTTCCATGAAATGTGATGGTCCGATGGGATCGGGTTGCACGCCACAACAAGAAGTAATAAGGGTGGAGAGGTTTGTTCTTTTGAGTGTAAACTGTACAGTGGGACCGGGTTGCACGCCGCAACACGTAGTAATAAAGGTGGATTGTAAACGGTATGGTGGGATCGGGTTGCACGCCACAACAAGAAGTAATAAGGGTGGAGAGGTAACAAGGGTGGAGTGTAAACTGTACAGTGGGACCGGGTTGCACGCCGCAACAGAAATGTAAGGTGAGATCGGGTTGCACGCCGCAACACGTAGTAATAAAGGTGGATTGTAAACGGTATGGTGGGATCGGGTTGCATGCCGCAACAGAATGTAATAAAGCGAAAATGTGACTATGATGAAATGAGAATCTGTGAGGCTCTCAACTGTACTTGTTTTTTGTATCACTATGCACTATGTGTTGGTTCCTGTAACTACTTTCTATCTTTGCATCTCTTGATTTTACTTTGAGTAAAGTTTTCTCATACATACTAGTACTATTCCACAGTACTAACATCCCTTTTGCGGGGGCGCTACATCTTTTATATGGATGTAGGTGGGTCCATAGCAGGTAGCTCAGCTCGCCATTAGTGGTTCCTCCTCCTCATCTTTCAGCACGTACTGGTGAGTCCCACTTCATCCCGGGGCCGTGTATAATTCATGCCATCTCTTTTGAGTCTGTTATGTATTATAAGGTATAGCTCGGGCCTTGTTGTCGGAAAGCATTATATAAAATCCTAGTATTCGTAGAGGCTCCGTAGACATGATATGGGTGTATATATGTACTTTGGGTAGTAACTGTATGTATTCGGAATCTTGGTCCGTATTGGAAAGTTATGTATGTATTGTGTATGTTTTGGGAATCAATTGTTGAAATGCTAAAAGAGAAATGAACTTAAGTTTGTAAACCCACGCTTAAATCCGAAGTTGTTATTTTATATGGAATATGGTGCATTGTATATACAGGGAAAACGCTTTGGATAGGAAAGGCAATCCAGGTCCGCTTGACCGGGTTCACCCGGTTAGGTGCCGGTCTCGTCCCTGGGCTTTGGGGCGTGACACACCTTCAACCCATGTGGTGTCTACAGAACCTTTAAAGATACAAAAGAGTGTAAAGATGGTGCCGGCAACAAGGCCCCGACTATACCTTTAAAAGTACAACAATATAAACAAAAGATATAATACATGACCCTGGAATGAAATGGGGCTCACCGAGTTCGCTGAAAAGAGGAAGCATCACTATCTGTGATCAACACTGTCTGCTATGGAACCACCTTCATCCATTTAATTATGCAGCGCCCCAGGTAAAAGGGAGTTTAGTACTGTCGAATAATACTAGTATGAAAACTAAACACCATCACAATGACATTAATAGTAATGCAAAGGAAACAATCAAGAAAGCAATATGAGCTGTAAATAACACTAAAACATAAATTTAAGGCTCACTTAGATTTTCAAGTCAATTTCCATGTTATTGGGTTGGATGGTTTTTAATGCCAATATGCCACAGTCCACAATACCATCGTGTTCTTACACGGAGTTCGATCTCGGCTCGAACTGCTAAGCCATATCATTTTAGACATCAATCATATTCACAATTTCATTCACAATACCACTGTGTTATTACATGGAGTCCAATCTCGGCACGATCGGCTAAGCCATCTCATTTGGGACATCAACCATATTCACAATTTCATATTTCTTTCCCATCTTTTTACTATATTGGCACGAGTGGCCCTAATTATAAATTTATTCTTGGTGCTTGGCTGTATTTCATCATTCAATTTATTTTCCACATTCTAACGTTATTATTATCATCAATAACAACACAGTTCTACATTCAAGACTTCTGATTTCACATGTGAGCAATATAGAATCTAAGGCACGTAAAGGATTTTCACACAACTTGGCATAACAGTCTTTAATCAAATTTGACTTTAAGTCTAGGAATTTTTAGCACATATTCTTAGTGTTAAACATTTCTCAAGATGACGAGATAAAACAATGAAAGCATGGGAATACACTTCACACATATACATTCAAAGCATGCACATCGGGATAGCAATTTCTTGGACGTTCAACTTGGGACT
The DNA here is from genome assembly GCA_005239525.1 of Nicotiana knightiana. Classification (NCBI taxonomy): domain Eukaryota; kingdom Viridiplantae; phylum Streptophyta; class Magnoliopsida; order Solanales; family Solanaceae; genus Nicotiana; species Nicotiana knightiana. The sequence continues at coordinate 107,947 of ML415374.1, read as the reverse complement.
TATATCTATTTCATGAGTACCGTAGGACAATTCTAAGAAGAGGGGTTTGTCCAACATACCTCAATTGAGCTTCTTAAAACTCTAAGATGTTTCCGGAATATTATCAACTTCAATCTATTTTAGCAATATAGCAAAATTGAACCCAAAATTAGGAAAACAATCATAATTCTAGCTCACTGGAGAATTTTATCAAACACAATGTGTGTATTAAGGTTTCATGGACCTTTTTATGAAAGACTCCACCAACCCACACCCCATTCTTTTCTATCTTTAACTCACAACCTCCCCACATACCTTACGAACACATGCATGCAAGGTAAGCACTCCCATCCCTATGAATTACCTTACTAATGGACCATTCTAGTTACATTTTGAAATTAAGAGTTTGGGTGATAAAATCTTACCTCTTAGGAAGAAGACCTAGGTGCCTATCTTGATGATATTCAAGGATTTAAGTGAGAATTGAAGAGAAATTTGACGAAGATCACTTTCTCCCTCTAGGACTCTCTCTCTTACTCTAAACATATCAGAAAATAAGTTCAAAATGGTCTAAGGTAGGTGTTTTAACGGAATATGTCAGCTTTAAAAACCCTAAAAATGAAGCTCCGGAACAGGTTCTGCTGTCACATATGCGACCTCATAATGGTTATGCGGTCTGCAAAATGACCGCAAAAAGTGGCACTGGGAATTGGCTTGGCCTGCTTCACTCTACAGCCGTTATGCGGCCCGCAGACCTGTTCTGTGGTCGCATAATGCACCGCAGAACCTCCCACCGTGAAAGTCCAAGAACGATTATGCGGCCAAAGTGCGGCTCGCAAAACGGTTATGCGGTCGCATAATTGGCCACATAATTCACCTCAAAATTAGACAAAAAGGCTGCTTCATTCTGCGGCTCACATAGTGGTTATACGACCGCATAATGGGTCGCAAAAATGCCTATTTCTACAAAAATATTTTCTTCAACTCCCAGCGCAAGGTTCAATACGCAAAGAATTTCTACTACCATTAACCTCTACGCCTACTTCGGCGTCACGGAATCCAGGTTTTTAGGAAAACTTTTACGGGGCCTTACAACCCAATCCTATATTTCCTTTGCAAATGCGAAGAGGGAGTCGCATTTGCGACATTTTTACCTTCCATGTACTCTTCATTGTAATGATGGTACATGCAATTGCGTCAAATGTGGCACCAGCTGTCACGCCCCAAAATCGAGGGGCAAGACCGGCGCGTAACCGAATGAACCCGGTCAAGTGAACCCGATTTTCCTTTCCTAACCCACGGATTACCCCGTGATTTCAATATACATCATCCATGTGAAATAGCCATTTATAACTTAAGCATAAACTTGCAACTTAAATTCATTTCTACCTTTTTACCATTTCCAACATATGATGCCAAATACTTACAGAATACAAATAATATTTACCAACGGGGATCACGATTCCGATCCGTACACTTACTACCCAAAATACACAAGTACATTACCCACATTGTGTCTACGGAGCTTCTACGAATACAAAAGATTTATATAATACTTGCCGGTAACAAGGCCCCGGCTATACCTTACACTACACCATAAACTCAAACTAAGGCGACATGCGCCACCCGTGGCCCCGGGAGGAAGTGGGTCTCATCAGAACAGCTGACAAAAAGGAGAGGAGGCACTACTAACGGTGGGCTGAATTACCTACTGCAAAACCACCTACATTCATATAAGAAAATGTAGCGCCCCCTGCAAAAGGGACGTTAGTACTGTGGAATAGTACTAGTATGTATGAACAAACTTTGTCCCAAGTACAATTAAACAATACACAGATAGGGGACAGAAATAGAACCAATCAATCAAAGCGCATGGACAGAAGAAACCAAAGTCAACAAGTCTCACAATCTCTCTTTTTCCCCTTTCAACATCACCATATTCAAGATCACCATATTCAAGAGTTTTCCCGATTTTCATTTCAATAGTGATAATGATCACATTCCATCCTTATTTCCTCGGCCACCCTTATTACCTCGGTCACCCTTATTCCCTCGGCCACCCTTATTACCTCACACCATAAAGTTTCATAGATTTTCATTTCAATAGTGATAATGATCACATTCCGTCCTTATTACCTAGGCCTCCCTTATTACCTCGGCCACCCTTATTTCCGCGGCCACCCTTATTACCTCTCAATTCATTATCCTTATTAGTTCGTGTTGTGGTGTGCAACCCGATCCCACCTGACAGTCATTTTTCATAACAACAACCACAAACAATCAAGTCACAAGAATCATCATTTCAAGGAACACAAGTTCATATCAACCATTTATTTATTTGGGCCCAAGGCACCATAATTCTCACCAAGCAGTAGTTCATGTACACGGTGTTGCCATAATCGTTCAACTCATTTACATCATTTCACAATACCCTCTTTCTTTACTCTCCACACGCTGATTTTAACCATTATATACATTCCCACACTTGGGCACACCAACGATCTTTCATTCATTAACACATACTTTCATATCGATACCCTCGAGCATTTACGGGCTATGCACATAATAAGACAGGCACATCAAAACACTTTTTACACCTCATATAGCACGGTAATATGACAATCAACTAGGACAATCAGAGAGTAGAATCTTATGTCTCAACACATTTGACAATCAATTCACATATTTTCAATAAGATACACATGTAGTATGCTCGGACCCAACAAGGGGATTCTACAAAGGTTAAAGTTAGCCATACATACCAGGGGTCGTAATCCCTTTTTAACTTTTACTCACAAATCACCGAACCGACTAGTGCCGTCAATCTAGTTCAGAATTAAACATATTAAACTCAGAATTTGAAATCATGCATACAATTTGAACTCTTTTAAGCATCTTATTGAATGCTAGGACACCCCATTAGATTACCTCCCCTTCTTTGTGAATTTTACCCCAAACCACTCCCTCTTACTAGATTATGGACATTAATGAGCATGCATGCAAGGTATCAATTCATATTTTCAAGAATCAGTTCATGAGAGTCCCCTTTTGTTTATAACCAGAAAACTAATGAAAAGGGTATGGAGATTCTTACCTGTTAGTATGAAGAAGAAGATGATTACTCAAAATTCCCAGGCCTGAGTGACTTTGAAAATCAAATTGATAAAGATGAGGTTTTCTCTCTCAAGAACCCTCTCTTCCGTCTCTCTAATTTTGTTCAGAAAATAGTTAAAAATGAAGGGGAGGGGTGTTTTAATGAACTGAGGTCGGGTTTTAAAATTAAAAAAATAGGAGCTCGACGCAAGAATGCGGTCAGTAATGCGATCTCATTCCTGACATACGGCCCACAGAGACGACCGCATAATGGCCCTCAAGATGGGCCAAAGTCCAAAACACACTGCCCAGGTATGCGACCATTATGTGGTACGCATACACGTTATGTGATCGCATAATCTCCTTCCAAAAAAAATCAAAGGCAACAAAGCGACGGCTTAGCGGTCCTCAGAACCGAAATGCGATCGCATATTGGACCGCATAGGTATCCTCAAATGGGGCTGTGATTTGCCCAGGTATGCGACCATTATGCAGTCCGCATACACGTTATGCGATCGCATAGTGTGTCGCATAGCACCTACTTTCTGGAAAATTTTATTCTTTAAGTCCCGGGGTACTTTTTACTCAATTTAGGTCCATTTTAAAGATTTCCACAATAAAAAAAACTCGGGGACTCATTCGGGCATTATTTTAACAAGAAACTTTTACGGTCTTTACATCCCCCCCCCTCCCCCCCCAAAATCATTCGTACTCGAATGAGGATTTTGGAAATCAATTAGTTTTGAAAGCATGATATGCAACTTCCAGATTTTCACTAACTCCAGTGTTTCAAAAAAATTTCGCCAGAGTTCCCTTTGTAATTAGACCTATCTACCTGCCAGGGAGCCCCCGAAACACACTTCCAAGTCACCACTACACAGTTTTAATCACCCAATAACTCTCACCCAACGTTGTTACCTTAACAATTTGCAAATATCCAATCATTTTGTCAACTACACATAGTTCTTCCTCCCTATACCACAAATTTACACATGATTCACATTTTTGCACATAACTTGGTCATTTTAATGAGTTCCATACAACCCAATCACCTCAATATACCATATTCGTTTCAATTAATCATTACCAACCTACACTACCATTAGTCACTTGCCTAACACATAAGTTCCACAAAATTTTTGTTTACTTCAAGGGTTGCACACTACCCCAAATAGTAACAGCGGGTTCAGTTTCAGCACACCTTGGGAAATTACAACAATAAGGCCATCAGGGAAAGATGGGGTGCCTTTGCACAAAACCGAACATAAAAATATAATTTGCTTAGAGATGACAGTTCTGACGAACACTACTAGACTTGCTCAAACAAATGGGGATATTTTTCTTTCATCTCATTTTTCGCTTCCCACGTGACTTCCTCAACGTGCTGACTTCGTCACAATAATTTAAGTGAAGCAATTTATTTGTTCCTCAATATACGAACTTGTCTATCAATAATAGCAACCGGAACTTCTTCATACGATAATTTTTCATTAACCTCAATAGTCTCAACTGGCATGATGACTGATGGATCTCCAACCACTTTCTTCAACATAGACACGTGGAATATCGGGTACACTAATGATAATTCAGGGGGTAATTCAAACGTATAAGCCACTCGTCGTACCCTTTGAGCAATCCGATAGGGCCCGACATACCTTGGACTCAATTTCCCTTTCTTCCCAAACCGCATCACTCCCTTCATGGGAGATACCTTCAAGAATACCCAATCATCTACCTGGAATTCCAATTCCCTTCGACGAACGTCTGCATAGGATTTTTGACGTCTCAGAGTGGTTTTCATCCTCTCTCGAATGGCTCTGACTTTTTCCAACGCCTGGTGCACAAGATAGGACCCTAACAATTCTTCCTCACCAACCTTGAACCACCCAATCGGAGATCTACACCTTCTTCCATACAATGCCTCGAATGGGGCCATCTGAATACTAGCGTGAAAGCTGTTATTGTAAGCAAATTTGATAAGCGGTAAATGGTCATCCCAACTACCCTTGAAGTCCAACACACAAGCCCGTAACATATGTTCAAGTGTCTGAATAGTTCTCTCTGATTGACCATCAGTCTGCGGATGGAAAGCCGTGCTGAGATTTACTCGAGTACCCAAACCTTACTGAAATTTCTTCCAGAAATTAGCCGTGAACTGGGCTCCTCGATCTGAGATAATATAAACTGGAGTACCATGAAGCCTGACTATTTCCTTGATATACAACTGAGCGTGACGGCTCTCGATGATGCTCATGAGGAGCATGTCGTTGATGAAGTAAGAGTCTTGTAAGAGCAAAAGGCTATCATTTTAGGTCATCTCACGCGACAGATCAAGGTTATGACGAAGCTGAAGCAAACGCTGTTGGGGGCTTTGAATAATGCAACAGACGAGATCCAATTTCTGCCGGTGTTCATGCAAATCAAACAACACAGAGGGTCGACAACAAAACTCTTGGGGTGAAGTTGGCTCCGATAGGGCTGGGAGGAGTGGATTTTGTCCTAATAGAGAGAACGATCCTTTTAAGAATGAATTTTTACGATTTATGAGAGTAAACGCATGTATGGACAAAATCTCGAGCGCGCCACCAGTATTGAAGGGCCCAGAATCAAAGAAATACACTCTATTGTCGTACAAACCGAGTGCGGCACCAAAATTAAGCCTGAAGTTGTTCAAGATGCTTGAAGTGCCCATATATGATGAAACTTCAGACCCTCAAGAGCATATTACCACCTACAAAATGGAGGTAAAAGGAAATGATTTAGCTCCTCACGAAATTTAATATGTGTCGTTAAAGAAATTTGGAGGGACTCTCACAAGGGGAGCTTTGATGTGGTATTCACCTTTACCCGAGCATTTTATAGATTCCTTTGAAATGCTCGTGGACTCTTTCATCAAGGCCCATGCCAGGGCTAGAAATGTACAAGCCGGAAGGCTGGTATAGTTAGGATCACATAGGGAGAGTCCGATTTATTACGAGAATTCGTTACCCAATTCCACAAGAAAGAATGTTTCTCCTGGACGTCCCGAGCTAAAACATTCACCAGGGGATTGAATCCGAAAAGTTCAGACGCTTCCCCAAAGATGAAGGAAATCCTACTCAAGTTTCAAGCAAAGACTTGGGTGATTGTCCACAATCAGTACGAGTAAAACATAAGGATTGAAGATGATCATGTTTTCTTTTCATCGACTAAAGGACGGGAGAAGAACCAAGAAAAATCAAAAGATGATTATGACACAGACATACAGACTTCGACGGTCCAATTTTTGCCCTATGAGCGAATCGAAAGTTGTGGAAGAGGCTTCCAGACAGAAGACACGTTCTCTATTGACAGAAGGAGGGAGCGTGGTCAGAGCGATTGATCACTTCAGGATAAAGAAATGTCAGGGTCACAGGATGCTTCTTACCCCAAGTTATGGAAATACAAATTAAACATCAGTATAGTGGAATTTCTATCAGACATGAGAAACATCAAAGAGGGGCGGTTCCCGAGTCAAATGAGATCTAATCCCAGCTAGAGGGATCCCAACTTATGGTGTGAATACCATAGGACGAATAGCCACCGGACACGGGACGACCGATACCTTCGAGAAGAAGTGGCAATATTATTGAAGAATTGTCACCTAAGAGAGTTCTTAAATGATCGAGCTAAGAACAATTATGGTCATAAAAGGGACGACGCGAAACCCTCGAAAGCAGGAGAAGAACCCCCACGCCAAATGATTATATGATCTTCGGAGGGAATGATATTAATGGGGTCACCTTTTCGGCAACAAAGAAGACGAAAATATCAATAACTCATAGTAAAACGCTTCGGGATGAAAATATCACTTTTACGGAGGAGGAAACAGACGGATTGCTGCTACTGCAGAACAATGCATTTTTAATTTCTTTAAATGTGTTAGATTTTAAGATTAAACATGTTCTAGTGGAGCCATGAAGTTCGACAAATATCGAACGATGGAGAGTATTGGAGCAAGCTAAACTCACATAAAGAATTATTCTGGCCATAAAGCTCCTAGCCGGATTCAACCTTACGAGTGTGATGACTCTGGGAGAGATTTTATAGTTCACGAACGCTGAAGGGTAATGAAAACAACCTTTTTCGAAGTTGTAGATGGTGATATGGGATATAACATCATCCTGGAACGGCCATGGTTACACGAGATGAAAGTTGTGCCCTCAACATATCACCAATTGTTGAAGTTTACAATTCCCGAAGGAATCAAATAAATAAGAGGTGATCAACCGGCAGCAAGGGAGATGAATGCAATTTCTCTCTCCAGTAGCAAAGGAAAGGAACGCGTGGAATAGCAATTACAAGAACCAACACCTACTCCCGAACTAGAAAAAGTGAGCCTGAGGATAGAGGCGTCGGAACATTATCAGGTGCCAAGATATTTACAAGTTCCAGATAAGACAGATGAAACGATGTCCATGGCATAAGAATTGGATCAAGTTGCATTGTTTGAAGAATTCTTAAAAAGGAAATTCCACTTGGGGAAAGGATTCCACCTGGAGCTCAGTCTGATTTTATTGAATTTTTTAAATTTAATGCCGATTGTTTTGCGTTGTCGCACGAGAATATGACAGGTATCCCAACGGAGGTAGCCGTGCACAAGTTAATCTTGGATCCCAACATACCTCCGGTAAGACAAAAAGATGCCCAATTGCCGAAGCCAAGAATAAATTTGTCAAAGAAGAGGTAACCCATTTTCTTAATATAAGTTTGATCCGAGAGGTATGATATCCGGGATGCCTAGATAATGTAGTAGTAGTAGTTAAAGAGATATAAATTTTGCATGCGTGTAGATTATAAATATCTTAATAAGGAGTGCCCTAAAGACTCGTTCCCACTGCCAAACATCGATCAAATGATTGATGCCACGACCAGGCACGAGTTAATGAGTTTTCTTGATGCTTATGTTGGGTACAACCAAATTAAGATGAACCAGTAAGATCATGAAAAGACTTCGTTTATAACGATTTTCGGTACATATTGTTACAATGTGATGCCTTTTGGGTTGAAAAATCCCTGAGCCATTTACTAATGTCTCGTGAACAAGATATTTGAAATTAAATAGGAAAAACTATGAAAGTTTATATAGACGATATGCTCTCTAAGTATTTAAATGCAGGTGACCACCTCAAACATCTGCAAGAAACTTTCGACATCCAGAGGAAGCATAATATGAAACTTAATCCTGAGAAATGTGCGTTCGGGGTTAGTTCTTGTAAGTTTCTGGGATTTATGGTTTCACAAAGGGGAATTGAGGTAAACCCGATAAAATCAAGGCCATATAAGACATCCGGATAAACTATCAAACGTAAAAGAAGTTCAAAGGCTCATTGGAAGGTTGGAAGCTTGGATCAGGTTCATTTCCCAGTCATCAGAACAATGTCATCTCTTCTTCGCACGTTCAAAAGGAAAAATAATTTCGAATGGATACCGAAGTGCTAGAAGGATTTGAGGGATTTGAAACCCTTCATTGCTTTCAAAACAAAAAGAAAGTGAGACATTTCTAGTTTACCTTGCGGTCTCAGAAGTTGCGGTAAGTGCAGTTTTACTCAGAGAGGACGAAGGTACACAATCTCCCATTTATTATGTTAGTAAAATTTTAACGGGAACAGAAACTCGCTACCCATATTTGGAGAAACTGGCCTTAGCAATCATAGATGTCGCTCGGAAGCTGAGGCCTACTTCCAATGCCACCCGATAGCTGTGGTGACTTCTTTCCCTTTGCGAAACATTCTCCATAAACCCGAGATCTCGAGAATATTGGCCAAATGGGTTATCAAAACGAGAAAATTTATCATAGAATATAAACCAAGGAATGCAATTAAGTCACAAGTCTTAGCTAACTTTGTGGCCAATTTCAATCCGGATTACTGCCTATGGCAACCAAAGAGGCTGCAATGGTGTCGGAATCGACATCAAGGGCTTGGACCTTATACACAGACGGATCTTCTAATGTTAAAGGGTCCGGGATCAAAATAGTCTCAATCACGCCTTCGGGGTAAAACATAATGCAAGACATTAGAACGATCTCTTTAAATAACAATGAAGAAGAGTATGGAGCTTTGATTGCAGGGCTCGAATTGGCCCGATGACTTGAATCCAAGGTCATCGAAATCAAAGGTGACTTGCAGCTGGTGGTAAATCAGGTATACGAGATCTTTGACACCAAAGAAGAATGCATGCAACAATACGTGATAAAAGTCCAGGCTCTATTGGCACAATCCTGGGAGTGGTCAATTACTCATATCCCAAGGGAGGATAACGCAGAAGCAGATGCATTGGAAAACTTAGGATCATTAACGGGAATAAAGGGATCAAAGTCATGGAAGGTAGTAAAACTGATGAATTCAGTCCTGGATACGAATGGCTATTATGTGGTAAATTTGACTAATTTGGTCTGGGACTAGAGAAATGAAATCATCGACTATCTCGAGCACGGGAAGTTACCCGAAGATCCAAAGCATCACGGGCTCTACGTGCCAAAGCAACACGATATAGCTTCAAGAGAGGCCAATTGTATAGAAAATCTTTCCAAGTCCTGTTGTCCTGATGCTTAAGGGCATCTGAAGCTAACTATGTCATGAGAGAGGTCCACGAAGGGATATACGGCAACCACTCGGGCGCTATTTCTTAGTGCTGAAGTTGGTGGGGGCAGGATACTACTGGCCTTGCATGGATGCTAAAGACTTTGTACGAAAAATGTGATAAATGCCAACACTACGGGCCACTAGTGCATCAACCGGCATAACCTTTACATTCGGTTCTGTCCCCGTGGACGTTTTTGAAATGGGGCATGGACATCGTCGGACCGCTGCCACCGACTCCAGGAAAGGTAATATTTCCTTTAATATTAACCGACTATTTTTCTAAATGGGTAGAAGCAGGTCCTTACTAGAAGATCGGAGAAGGCAAGGTGATCAATTTCTTGTGGTAGAATATAATTTGCAGGTTCTGAATACCAAAGGAAATCTCATTTGATAATGGGCCAGAATTTATCGGTGGAAAAGTTACAAAGTTCCTTGAGGATTTGAAAATAAAGAGGATCACATCTTCGCCCTATCATCCGAGCGCAAACGGTCAAGCGGAGTCAACGAACAAAGTGATTATTCAAACCTCAAGAAAAGGTTGGAAGCGGTGAAAGGAAATTGGCCCGAAGAATTACCCCGAGTTCTATGGGCCCACCCAACGGCCAAGTCGAGCACATGAGAGACTCATTTTCCATTGTGTACGGTGCATAAGCTCTAATCTCGGTGGAAGTAGGGAAACCCACCTTGAGATATTTCCAGGAAGATGAAGAATCAAACAACGAAGAAATGTTAATCAACATGAAGCTGCTCGAGGAATGAAGGGATTTGGCGCATGCAAGAATGGCAGCTCAAAAGCAGAGAATGGAGCGGTATTATAATCGAAGAGCTAATCTTCGTTATTTCAATGTAGGAGATTTGGTTCTAAAGAAAGTAACTCAAAATCCGAGGGAGCTCAACGCGGGGAAGCTGGGTCCAATGAGGGAATGTCCCTACCGAATTTAAGCTATCACCGGGAAAAAATCATACGAGTTGGAAGACAAGAATGGAGATAAGATTCCCGGCAATTGGAACGTGGCGTACCTCAAAAGATATTATTGCTGATGAACATTATTCAATCAGAAAGTATGTGCTGCACTATTTCTCTCTTCATTCTGTTTTGTCCCAATTGGGTTTTTCTCTAAAGGTTTTTAAGGAGGCAATGACAGAAAACATACTACGAAGACAACATCAATAAGACCTTTAATAGCAAGGCAACCAAGCAAGTTTCCACTCGGGGACGGTTAGATAATCTTTGACTCGATAGTAAATTCCCAATGGGAAGTTAAGTTTTCTACCTAGCAAAGGTTACCCGACAGTCACGAGCACAAAGAACTAGAGGGTTGTTAGATAGTCTTTTGTTTGATAGTATAGATTCCTAAGGGGAAGTAAGGTGTGTTACCAAGTTAAGGATTATCTAGCAATTTATTGGTGGAATCATTGAAGGCATATGACTTCCAATGTTCCAATTCACATTCTTCGCCTTCGAACACTAGGGGCGAGGGTGGGGAATGATATGAAGATACGGAAACAGTGACTGCCACGTCAATCGAGAAATGAAAATTCGGAAACATAATTGCGTCATCGGGACGGGGGACTGCGTGGCTAGCCCCATAGAACTAGATTGTACAAGATAGCCACAATTAATGGAAGTTTGTTTTTAGCATATCAAATTATTGTGTAAATAAAGAATTAAATGAAATGAAATCCTTTTGTTTTTACCTTGTTTCTCGCCTGAACAATGAACTAACTTTGTTATTTGAAATTTAAACAAGTACGTCAAATGCTAGTGATGTAATGAACAGGAGACGTCCCCTTCAAGAGCACCGTAAACATAAGAGGGCCCTCTCTTATGGAAAACCTCATGTTAAAGGGTTTGTTTCGGTAGAATTTATGCCCGTAATTAAATTCGGGGAAAAATGCACCTGAAGACATACACGAAAGAACCCAAAAAGTAAACTTGTGCAAATACTTATAGAAACCCTCACGTAAAAGGGTCAATTCTTGGAACCAAAGTGTTTCGAGGAAAATGCATCCAAGACTACACATAATAAAGCGCACAAAAACGTGCACATAATTCTTAAGCAAATACCAAGGTTGAAGACTTGCATGGATAATCAAACGAAAGTGAAGCTCAAACATTACATGAGCAAAAAATGTGTTTTTATTTACAAATACGTGGCAAAACGGCAAAGGTACAAGAATGGGAAAAGAAAAGAAAAGAAAAGCTAGACAACAGTATCTACAGAACCAGGAGGAAGAGAAGTGTCCACGTCCCTAGGAGAAGTAGATGTATCAACCGATGGCTCGACATTTTCCCTAGTTTGGTCTTCAGCATCATCGTCCTTCGTTTCCTATTCAGTTCTCGATGACTCGGAACTGGAACCAGAAGGACCAAGAGTATCAGACTACATTGGAAGCTCATTTTTAGTAGCTAACTCAAGCTCACGGGCCTTAGAAATTTTGACATCAAATCAATGATACCCGGTTTGGCCTCTTCCAGGGGTTTTTCTCTCATGTTGTACAGAGCGTAAGTTTTTTCAACAATGAGGGAAGCCTCTCATTTCTTAAATTCTTCTTTGATTTAAGTTACCTCGGTAGAAAGGCTTTCCCAATGGATATTACAGATTTGAGTCTAACCTCAAGGTCGCGGACAGTTGAACTAAAAAGCCTATTATGCTCAATAGTTTTCTTGTACTTCTCTTCCAAGTGGGCATGTTTCATCCCCGCAACAACAAGCTCTTCAGTTTTGGAGTTCAAGGGTGCCTCTAAGTCACTCAATTTTTCAGTAGTGGAAGCCTCACGCTCGGTTGCAGCAAGAATGACATCATGCACTTTAACCCATTTAGCCTTGGCTTTGTCAAATCTAACCCTCAGCAGGCCAATTTCTTGGCTAAGGGTTACCACCTCTTGCTCGTTTTTCTGCAAAAGAGCCTCCAATGCAATAACCTCAACAACTTTAGCTTCGAATTCCGAGAGGCGAGCGATACTTTTCTCCTACTCTGCCAAAAGCTGATCCCGAGTAGAAGTAAGTTATTCCTTATCATGAATCAAACTCTGAAGGCCCTCGGAAGTAAGAAAGTTTTCTTACAAAACTAGAAGGGTAAAAATCAGGATATGTTCATATCAAAAATAGAGAAAATAATGAAGGAGGAAAGGAACATACCGTTGCAGCCTTGTGCATGGAGTTTTTTAACAAACACTCTTGCGAGAGTGCCCAAATATTTTCACAATACTTCTCTAAAGCCAAAGGCTTAAGATAATTAGCAAGCTCCGCCAGCCGGGATAGCAGGTTGCATCCGGTAGAAACTGAAAGAGTAACACTCATCCTCCTATGTGGATCTTCAGAAGGGGTAGCATAATTTTGTCACAAATTCACATGAACTAGGGATTGGGGAAGAGGAACACCCTCTCCATGATCAGAATTGAAATATGATATATAAATCATTTGGTTCTATGAGTAAAGAATGGGGTTATGAACTACCATGAATTCTCAGCCTTACTACCACTTTTTTATTTTGAAGCTTCAATTTTTTCTCTCAGTCGTTCCAAGAGTTATAGCCCAGTTTCCCCTATTTCTGCTTCTTTATGTGTCATTCAACTATATTGTATGGTATCAAATTGTTTGGTTTGGGTCCGGAGTGATTATGGAGTGGAATGAGACACTTAGTCTCTTATTGAGATGTTTAAGTTGAAAAAGTCAATCGAATGTTGACTTATGAGTAAACGATCTTGGATTTAGATTTTTATGGTCCAGTTAGCTCCGTTAGGTGAATTTGGACTTAGGAGTGTGTCCGGGATATTATTTAGCAGTCTGTAGTAGAATGAGGCTTGAATTGGCGAAATTGGAAATTTGGTGATTTTCGGTCAGTAGTGGAAAATTTGATATCAGAGTAGGAATGGAAGTTTGAGAGTTGGAATAGGTTCGTAGGGCCATTTTTGGAGTGTGCACAAAATTTGAGGTTATTCGGACGAGGTTTGTAGGTTTCGAAGTCGTTTGCGGAATTTGGAAGTTTAGAAGTTCTTTGGTTGAATCCGAGGTTGATTTGGTGTTTTGATGTTATTTTGAGTGTTTTGAAGGCTCGACTTAGTTCGTGTGTTGGTATGTGACTCATTGGTATTTTTGGTTGAGGTCCCGAGGGCCGCAGGTGTGTTTCAGATAGTTATCACATTGATTTTTGTGTTGGGGAGGTAGTTGGTTTCTGTTGGTTTTTGGAACTTCTGGTGTTTTTCGCACCTGCGGATGGGGAGCCGCAGGTGCGAGGTCGCAGATGCGGGGATGTGTGCGCAGATGAGTAGAATGGGAGGATGAGTCTGGAGCACAGGTGCAACACTTAGCTGCACCTGCAAGCCCGCAAGTGCGACACTGGGGCAGGTGCGGAAGTAGGGGATTCAGTGGCTTTCGCAGGTGCGGTGCTTGGACCACATGTGCGGTTGCGAGAAAGAGGGCCGCAGGTGCGAGATGCCTGGGCAGAAGGTATATATTGCACACTTCGCGAATTTTTGGGTATTGTTCACCATCGCTATTCGTATTTTGAAGCTTTTGGGGAGTTCTGAAGAGGGAATCAAGGAGTGAAATTGAGAGGATTAGGGCTTGGGAATTGGAGAGTTTGATTTGGGGATTTGAGGGGTTAAATGAGGTCGGACTTTGATAAATATGGCATGGTTGGACTCGTGAGTGAATGGGCTTTCTAGTTTTGTAATTTTTTTTGGATTTCGAGACATGGGCCCCGCCATGTTTGGGCCGAATTCGGTATTTCTATCTAATTTGATAGTTTTTAATGTTGAATTCATTCCGTTAGCGTATATTGATGTTAATATGTTGATTTTGATTAGATTCGGAACATTTGGAGGCTGAGTCAAGTGGCAAGAGCATCACGGGTGGGAGATTATACCAGTTTGAGGTAAGTAACGGTTGTAAATCTAGTCTTGAGGGTATGAAACCTCGGATTTCGTATAATTTTACTATTTTGGGGTGATGCACATGCTTGGTGACGGTCGTATGGGCGTGCACTGTTGGAGATTGTGACTTGGTCCGTCCCGTAGCAACCATAGAGTTGCATATTTTATTGAAACTATATAATATCTTTGTGATTTAGAAAGAGTTTCTATAAATTGGGCTGAATACCATGTTTGGGCCTTGTTCCAGTACTGTTTGGACCCTTAGGGGCCTTTTTCTTACTATCCTCGCACTGTTTTTATTGGAAATCTATACTCAGTCATGATTAAACCTGTTTACTACATAACTCAGTTTTATTACTCTGTTTTGATGCACATAAATGTTGTTTTAGGTTGAGTTCCCTGTTTTTACTGAAATGCCGAGTGGCTTGTGAGGTTTATGACTAAGTGAGACCGAGGGCATGATTTTATGAGGATATTTATGGGATCGGGGTGCATGCCACAACATGTTTGATATAGGTCGAGGGTGTGAGTGATTTATTACATGATTTGGCTTGATATAGCGCTTGGGCTGAAGGAGCCCCTCCAGAGTCTGTACACACCCCCAGTGAGCGCAGGTACCTACTGAGTGCGAGTGCCGAGTGCCGAGTGTTGAGTGACTGGGAGGCATTAGTGATGGTGAGGTTTTCCCGAGTGGCTGTTACAAGTGATTGTGAGGTATGCCTGAGGGGCTATTTACGAGTGACTGTGAGGCTTCTCTGAGGGGCTGTTTATGAGTAATGTTTTGCCCGAGGGGCCTGTTTATTATTTCATCATTTTTTTTCACTCTCTTTTGCATTGAGCCTCTTTTGAAACTATTGAAAAATATTTTAAATGATTTTCACCGGAACTGGATTTTAAATGAGATGATTTGACCTAAATAGTGATTTCAAAGCATGTTGTGTTTTACAGAGATTTCATACTGTGGATTTTATGTGTTTTACTATTCGTCACTACTGCTCAGCCTTTATTTGTGGTTGTTACTTACAGAGTTGGCGTACTCACATTACTCCATGCACCTTGTGTGCCGATCCAGGTGTTACTAGACGTGCTAGTGAGTGTTGATTTCATCTGTCACAGATCTATCGAAGTTGGGAAGGTAGCGGCCTGGTGATCGGAGTGCTGCCCTTCTCCTTCATATTCTTCCTACAGATGTTTTAGTTGTTTTCCAGACTCTATTGGCCTTAGTATTATCAGACATGTATTGTAGATGCTCATGACTAGTGACACCCGATGTCAGGCTTATCGTTCCGCACTTTTCATTTATTTTTATTTTCTTTATGAAGTTTATTATGGAATAACTTGAAATTATCTTTGAAATGAAATATCAAGTTGTTTTTTATTAATGAGTCGGCTAGCCTAGTACCACGATAGGCGCCATCACGATAGGGTATTTTGGGTTGTGACAAGTTGGTATCAGAGCCTAGGATACATAGGTCTCACAATTCATTAGCGTGTTTAGTAGAGTCTTGCGTATTGGTGTGGAGACGTCAATATTTATCTTCGAGAGGCTGCAGAACCCTTAGGAAAATCTCACATTCTTGAATTCTTGTCGTGCGAATCCATTGATTCTGGTAACTAAACTTCTATTGTTTCATTCTTTCATAGATGGTGAGGACCCGCACTACCAGACAGGATGACCAGCCACCAGTTAGGCCCGTGGGAGGCCGAGGTCGTGGTCGAGGCCAGGGTATGGGTAGGGGTGCAGCCGGCGAAGCAGCCGGGCAGTACCTGTAGACCCGTCAGTTACTCCAGATCAGGTCCCAGCCGCAGATGCTCCAGTGGGACCAGCTGCCCATTGTGATTCCTGGCCTTCAGGAGGCCCTAGCCTAGATCTTACCAGTGTGTACTGGCCTTGCTCAGGCGTTCTTAGTTACTACAGCCGAAACCACTTCTCAGGCCGGGGAAGGCACTCACACTCCCGTCGCCCGCACACCTGAGCAGGTTGTTCAGGGACTTCAGACACCGGAGGCACCTCCAGCCCAGCCAATTGTAGCTGCTCAGGACTATGTAGTTCCTGTTATACCAGAGGATGAGCACCATAGATTGGAGAGGTTTGGGAGACTCCAGTCTCCGTCGTTTAGTGGTGACGAGGGTGAGGATGCACATGGGTTCTTAGACAAATATCAGAGGATACTTCGGACAACGGGTATTCTGGACACTAGTGGGGTCTCATTCACTACTTTCTAGTTATCTGGGGCTGCATTTAGTTGGGGCAAGGCTTACGAGAGGCGTAGGCCAGTTGGCACAGCGCCCCTTACTTGGCATCAGTTCTCCGTTCTCTTTCTCGAGAAGTTTGTACCTGATCTCGTAGAGAGGAGCTCTACAGGCAGTTTGAGCAGCTTCAACAGGGTGATATGTCTATTACACAGTATGAGATACGGTTCTTCGAGTTGGCTCGTCATGCGGTCTGGTTGGTTCCCACAGATCGAGAGAGGATCAGAAGATTTATATATGGCCTCGGTTTTCAGCTTCAGTTTCTTATGACTAGAGAGAGGGTGTTTGATGCCACTTTTGATGATGTTGTCGACATTGCTCGATAGATTGAGATGGTTCGAGGTCAGGAGAGGGTTGAGAGAGAGGCCAAAAGGCCTCGCCGACAGGGTGGATTCAGTGGTGCTCCTCATGGGGGTCAGTTCCAACATGGCAGAGGCCGTCCTTTCAGGCATGCACAATCAGCTCGCCCAGTTCACTGGGGTGCATCATCGGGTCATGGTTCTCAGAGTTCTCATCAAGGCCACTTGTTATTTAGCGCCCTCCCAACCCAGATTTCGTCCCGTGATCCATCTGTTCAGGGCTCTTCCATGCCAGGTTCTTCTACCAGTTATCCTGGTGCTAGGGGTTCCGTTCATTCCCCGTCCCCCGCACCAGGGATTTGTTTTGAGTGTGGAGGGTTTTGGCATATGTGGAGGCATAGTCCTTGTCGTCTTGGGGGTTCATCTCAGTAGAGAAGTCAGCCATCGGCTTCAGCTCCATTTACTTCACCACCCGCCCAGCCAGCTAGGGGTGGAGGTTAGTCAGCTAAAGGTCGTCCTAGAGGGGGAGGCCGATCAGGTGGTAGTCAGGCTCATTTCTATGCACTCCCAGCCAGAACATATGTTATGGCTTTATATTTCGTGATTACAGGTATTCTTTCAGTCTTTCACCAAGATGCCTCCGTATTATTTGACCCTGGTTTCACCTATTCACGTGTTTCCTCATACTTTGCTCATTTTTTGGATATGCCCCGTGAGTCTTTAGTTTCATTTGTTCATGTATCTACTCCTGTGGGAGATACTATTGTTGTGGATCATGTGTATCGGTTATGTGTGGTATCTATTGGGGGTCTGGAGACCCTAGTGGATCTATTGTTGCTCAGTATGGTAGACTTTGATGTGATATTGGGCATGGATTGGTTATCTTCGTGTCATGCTATTCTAGATTGTCACGCTAAGATCGTGACCTTAGCAATGCAGGGATTCCCGAGTGTTGAGTGGAGGGGTTCTATAGATTATGTACCGAGTAGGGTGATTTCCTACTTGAAGGATCAGCGTATGGTTGAGAAGGGTTGCCTATCTTATTTGTCTTTTGTGAGGGATGTTAGTGGAGAGACTCCCACTATTGATTCTGTTCCAGTGGTCCGTGATTTTTTAGATCTGTTTCCTGCAGATCTACCAGGCATGCCTCCTGACAAGGATATAAACATTGGCATTTATTTGGTACCAGACACTCAGCCTAATTCTATTCTACCGACCATATGGCACCAGCGGAGTTGAAGGAATTGACAGAACAACTTCAAGAATTCCTAGATAAGGGGTTTATTCGGCCTAGTGTGTCAACTTGGGGTGCAACGGTTCTATTTGTGAGGAAGAAGGATGGTTCCATGAGAATGTGTATTGATTACAAGCAGTTGAACAAGGTCACAGTCAAGAACAAGTATCCTTTGCCTCGTTTTGATGATTTATTTTACCAGCTTCAGGGAGCGAGGGTGTTATCCAAGATTAATTTAAGGTACGTGTATCATCAACTGAAGATTCAGGATTTGGATATTCATAAGACAACTTTCAGGACCCATTATGGCCATTATGAGTTCTTGGTGGTGTCTTTTGGGCTGACCAATGCCCCAGCAACGTTCATGAATTTTATGAACAGTGTATTCCAGTCCTATTTGGACTCCTTCGTTATTGTATTCATTGATTACATTTTGGTGTACTCTCGTATCCAGGAGGAGTATGCTCAGCATTTGAGGATTGTATTACAGATATTGAGGAAGGAGAAACTTTATGCAAAGTTCTCCAAGTGTGAGTTTTGGCTTGGTTCAATAGTATTTTGAGGCACGTGGTGTCCAATAAGGGTATTCAGGAGTATCCGAAGAAGATGGAGGCGGTGCAGAGTTGGCCTAGACCGTCTTCTGCTACGAAGATTAGGAAATTCCTTGGTTTGGTGGGTTATTACCGCCGCTTTATGGAGGGATTTTCATCTATTGCTTCTCTCATGAACAAATTGAACCAAAAGGGTGCTCCATTCAGGTGGTTGGACGAGTGTGAGGAGAGCTTTCAGAAGCTCAAGACTACTTGGACCACAACTCCAGTGTTAGTTCTGCCATCAGCTTTAGGTTGTTATACTGTGTATTGTTATGCCTCTAGGATAGGCATTTGTTGTGTTTTGATGCAGGAGGGTAGGGTGATTGCCTACGCCTCGCTCCAGTTGAAGACCCATGAGAAGAATTATTGGTGCATGATCTTGAGTTAGCAGCCATTGTGTATGCCATGAAGATTCGGCGTCATTATTTGTATGGGGTTCATTATGAGATTTACACAGATCACTCAAGTTTGCATCATCTTTTTAAGCAGAAGAATCTTAATCTTCATCAGCGGTATCACTATTTTGTACCATCCGGGGACGGCTAATATGGTGGCCGATGCTTTGAGTCACCGGGTAGAGAGTTTGGGGAGTTTAGCATATCTTCCAGCAGCAGAGAGACCGATGGCATTGGATGTTCAGGCCTTAGCGGGCCAGCTTGTGAGATTCGATATTTCGGAGCCTAGTCGAGTATTGGATTGTGTGGTCTCCAGGTCTTCTCTTTATGACCATATCAGGGAGCGTCAGTATGATGACCCTGACTTGCTCGTTCTTTAGGACAAGGTCTGACAAGGTGATGCTAGGGATGTGACTATTGGTGATGACAGTGTGATAAGGATGTAGGGCTGGATATGTGTGCCTAATGTAGATGGGCTTCGGGAGTTCATTCTTGAGGAGGCCCACAGTGCATGTATTCCATCCATCAGGGTGCCACGAAGATGTACCAGGATTTGAGACAACACTATTGCTGGAGGCGGATGAAGAAGGATATAGTTGGGTTTGTAGCTCGGTGTCTCAACTGTCAGCAGGTTAAGTATGAGCATCAGAGACCAAGTTGCTTGCTTTAGGGATTGGATATTCTAGAGTGGAAGTGGGAGCGGATCACCATGGACTTTGTAGTTAGGCTCCCACGGACTTCGAGGAAGTTTGATGCTATTTGGGTTATTGTGGACCGGCTGACCAAGTCCGTGCACTTCATTCCTATTGGTACTACTTACACATCAGAGCGGTTAGCTAAGATTTATATTCGAGAGATTGTTCATTTGCATGGTGTCCCAGTTTCTATCATTTCTGATAGAAGTACTCAGTTCACGTCGTAGTTTTGGAGGGCCGTGCAGCGAGAGTTGGTACTCAGGTTGAGTTGAGCACATGTTTGCACCCTTAGACGGATAGGCAGTCCGAGCGCACTATTCAGATTTTGGAGGAAATGTTGCACACTTGTGTTATTGACTTTGGGGGTTCATGGGACCAGTTTCTGTCGCTCGTGGAGTTTGCATATAACAACAATTATTAGTCGAGTATTTAGATGGCTCCGTACGAGGCTTTATATGGGAGGAGGTGTAGATCTCTGGTTGGA
The DNA here is from genome assembly GCA_005239525.1 of Nicotiana knightiana. Taxonomy (NCBI): domain Eukaryota; kingdom Viridiplantae; phylum Streptophyta; class Magnoliopsida; order Solanales; family Solanaceae; genus Nicotiana; species Nicotiana knightiana. The sequence goes on along the minus strand of ML415374.1, from coordinate 87,439 downwards.
TGGTTTGAGCCGGGTGAAGCTAGAATCTTGGGTATAGACTTGGTTCAGGATGCTTTAGATAAGGTGAAATTTATTCAGGAGCAGCTTCGCACGGCGCAATCTAGGTAGAAGAGCTATGTGGACATGAAGGTCCGTGAAGTGTCATTTATGGTTGGGGAGAAGGTCTTGCTGAAGGTATCACCCATGAAGGGTGTTATGAGGTTTGGGAAGAGGGGCATGAATCGGGCCTTTTGAGGTGCTTTAGAGAATAGATGAGGTGGATTTTAAGCTTGCCTTGCCTCCCAGTTTTTCGAGTGTGCATTCGGTATTTCATGTTTCCATGCTTCAGAAGTATGTTAGCGATCCGTCCCATGTTTTGGGCTTCAACACAGTTCAGTTGGAGGGTGATATGACTTACGATGTGGAGCCAATAGCTATTCTGGATCGGCAGATTCAAAAGTTGAGGTCGAAGGACATAGTTTTTGTGAAGGTGCGGTGGAGAGGGCAGCCTGTGGAGGAGGCCACTTGGTAGACCAAGCGGGAGATGCGGAGTAGATATCCACACCTACTCGTTGGAGGACGAATATTTGTTTAAGAGGGGGGGGGGGGATGTAACGACATGGCCGGCCGTTCCGAGAGTTATAGCCCTGTTTTGCCCCATTTATGCTTCTTTAGGTGTCAGTCAACTATATTGTATTGTATCGGGTTGGTTGGTTGGGGTCCGGAGTGGTTTTGGAGTGGAATGAGACACTTAGTCTCTTATTGAGAAGTTTAAGTTGGAAAAGTCAACCGGATGTTGACTTATGAGTAAACGATCTCGAATTTAGACTTCTTTTTTTAGTTAGCTCCATTAGGTGAATTGGGACATAGGAGTGTGTCCAAAATGCTATTTGGAGGTCAGTGGTAGAATTAGGCTTGAATTGGCAAAATTAGAAATTTGGTGATTTCCGGTTGGCAGTGGAAAATTTGATATCGGAGTCGGAATGGTATTTTCGTAGTTGGAATAGGTTTGTAGGTCCATTTTTGACGTGTGTGCAAAATTTGAGGTTATTTGGGCGAGGTTTGGTAGGTTTCGGCATCGTTTGTGGAATTTGGAAGTTTAGAAGTTCTTATGATTGAATTCGAGGTTGATTTGGGGTTTTGATGTTGTTTCAAGTGTTCTGAAGGCTTGACCTAGTTTGTATGTTTCTCTGTGACTCGTTGGTATTGTTGGAACTTATGGTGTTTTCCGCACCTGCGGATGGGGAGCTGCAGGTGCAAGGTCGCAGACGCGGGGATGTGTGCGTAGATGTGGAGAAGGGGAGGCTGAGTCTGGAGCGCAGGTGCGCAGGCTTAGCTGCACCTGCAAGCCCGCAAGTGCGAGACTATGGCGAAGGTGCAGAAGCAAGGGAGTTAAGTGGCTTTCGCAGGTGCGGCGCTTGGACCGCAGGTGCGGTTGCGGGGGGGCAAGAAAGAGGGCCGGAGGTGCGAGACGCCTGGGCAGAAGGTATATATTTCACACTTCGCGGCTTTTTGGGTATTGTTCACCATTGCTATTCGGATTTTGTAGCTTTTGGAGAGGTATGAAGAGGGAATCAAGGGGGTTTTCATTGAGGTAAGTTACTTGAGCCTAATACTCGTGTTTGTGATAATTTCCCATTGTTAAAGCATGTAATTAGTGAAGATTAGGGGTGAAATTGAGGGGATTAGCGCTTGGGAATTGGAGAGTTTGATTTTGGGATTTGAGGGGTCAAATGAGGTCGGATTTTGATAAATGTGGTATGATTGGACTCATGAGTGAATGGGCTTTCCAGATTTGTAAATTTTGTTGGATTTCGAGAGCCGATTTTGAGTCAAATTCGGGATTTTTGGTAAAATAATATATACTAAATCCTATACATTTCCCAAGGACTGGTAGTACAAATCATGGGCTTCTAAGATTAGAATTTACAAAAGCTGGTATGAAACAAATACATCATCTGTTCGAAATGTATATAAACAAATTTTTATAAATCGAAGGCTACCATGAACGAGAGGCAGCTACAACCAGAATGCAGGTACGTCTTCAATCCATCTCCAGTCGATCACAGCAACATCAGCATCCAACATCTGCACGCAAGGAGACGAAGTGTAGTGTGAGTACAATCGACCCTACGTACTCAATAAGTAACAAACCTAACCTTAGGTTGAAAGTAGTGACGAGCTAGAACCAAGGTCGGAGTTCAACACCAATAGCCAACAACAGTTCATAACAACATAATGAAAGTAATAAAAGAAGTAACTCAGATATAAAATGCTCAGCTCGTCCACAATTCCATAAAATAGGCTTGTTTTTCAAGTATATCAGTGAAAATCCAATCTTTTACCGAAATCGACAAAAATATGAGTAAGTTTAAAAAATGTGATTTCTCCCGAAAATCCTTTCAACAATAAGTAAGATGTTTCCTTTTTCCAGATAGCAAGAGTAAAATACATCTCCATGTCTATATGTAAATATGTGTGAGAAGTCCTGAATAACGTGACACCTTACAACATGAGGAAAATGCATCTCTATGCATGTATATCATGTGTTCATGTCAATGCAATGTTTCTGAGAGATGAAATCATGTACTCACACACTCAGATTACCCAATCTATTTGTCTCACACTTTCTACTCATCATTCTCAATCACTCGACATGCTCAATCACTTAGTACTATATATGGAGACCAGGTAAGATCCATCCTAAATATATACATGGCAACTGACAGTCAGTCACTCGGTACTGTATAAGGCTAATGCAGCCTGGGGAAGATCCATCCCAAAATATAAATGCTTCTGACAAGATCCATCCCACAATATAAGCCAATCGCGCTCACTGGGGGTGTATGCAGACTCAAGAGGGGCTCCTTCAGCCCAAGCACTATATCAAGCCAATCATGGCATAAATCAATGATACTCGTTGCGACGTGCAACCCGATCCACATATATAAACACTCACAACTCAGTCCCTCAGACTCACTCAGTCTTTAACCTCCCAGTCTCTCGGGATCGCAATGCCATAAAACTAGCCCAAAATGATGATATGGTGTGTCAATAAATAGCAACAGATACTGAGATATGATGTGAAATGATTGAATATGACTGAGTATGAAATTACAATTTAAGTAAATACTTCAACAACAATACAACCTCGGTGCGTCCCAACAGAATAAACATGTACCCTAAACATGGTTTCTAACATGGATCACAACTCAATAACTATAGTACATACATATTTAATGGTTATAGATAAGATTAGGTAACTAAACAGTATCACAGAATTAACGGAGTCACGATTCACATGGTGTACGCCCACGCACCCTTCACCTAGCATGTGCATCACCTCAACAACAAAATACATAACACATATTTCGGGGTTTCATACCCTCAGCACCAAATTTAGAAGTGTTACTTACCTCGAATAAGCAAAATCTAATACCCAGCAAGCCAAATGATGCTCCATAAATTCCATCTCGCGCATAACGACCTATGAATGGCTCGAAACTAGCCAAAATCAACTCAAATACATCAAATAATATGAAAGAAAACAAACCCAATCAATAAAGGTCAATTCTTTAATCAAAATAAAAAAATTGACTAAAAATCAAACCCGGGTCCGCGCCTCGGAACCTGACAAAACTGACCAAATCCGACAATCCATTTAATTATGATTCCAACAATACTAGTATCACTCAAATACGACTCCGAATCAATGTTCAAAACTCAAAAAATTACTTTATGAAGATTTTGACAAAACCCCCAAATTTTACTTTGAAATCATCAATCAAATGCCATAAACGAAGATGGATTCATGAAATATAACCAAGATCGAGTATAGAACACCTACCCTAATCTACTTGGTGAAATTCACCTCCAAAAATTGTCCAAATCCGAGCGTCCCAACTCAAAATATTCAAAATGAACAAACATTCGATATTTAGTATTTTTTCTAGCTGTTTTTCCTCGTTTTGCATGCTAAATGATCCCAAAACTTGCTTTTAATGCCTCCAATGGATTTCTTGTGAAATTTCAGTCAAGATAGAATTTTGAATCATTCCATTTGTCCTTATAATAAAGGAGATATGTTAGTTTCAATATTTGAAAATAGTGCAGATTTTTAACTACAAAGTCAGTGGTAATTTTGTAATTAATTTTAAAAATCTAGCAACCTAATTCTTAGTAAAATCACCATAAAATCCTCATACAATATCCAAATTTGATGATTCCTTTTGCTATGGATCAGTAATTATGATACGGATCTAATGATTCGATCAAAACAGTAATCAAAGCTTATCTATTCAATGTGGTACCATTTATGCTTGAAGAAATGACGTCGAAACATAAGAAAAACAAGCGCAACACAACCCAAACCTATACAAAACTCACCCGAACCCCTCGGGACCCCATGTGAACACACCAACAAGTCCTATAACATAACACAGACTTACTTGAAGCCTCAAATAAAATTATCGAAACGACGAAACGTACCTCAAATCAAACTTTCAAACTTTCGACTTCCAAAAACTCGCGCCGAAACATATCAAATAAACTCCGAATGAACTCAAATTTTGCACACAAGTCCTGATACATTAAACGGAGCTACTCGTGCCCCAAAATTATCGAGCGAAGTATAAATACTCAAAATGACTAGTCGGATCGTTAGACTCATGAGGGAACTTGCAAGAATTGTCACACTTCTAGATGGAAGCTAACCAAAAAGAGCAAAAATAATCACATGTCTAATATGGGAAAGAAGAAAAAAGATGCAAAAGATTCCTGCAAAATGGTAAATGAAAGAGAGTAACAAAGATGGAACCATGAGACATCCCAGAGATGGTCAGACATGGAAGAGATTTGATACTACTTATCCTGAATTTGCTTCTGATCCTAGAAATGTTCGATTGGGCCTAGCTAGTGATGGTTTCAATTCTTTTGAGATGATGAGTGCTAAATATAGCATTTGGCCAGTAATTTTGATTCTATAAAACCTTCCACATTGGTTGTGTATGAAGCAATCAAATTTTATCCTCTAAATGATCAGTTCAGGTCCATGTACGGCGGGGAATATTATAGATGTATACCTACAACCACTTATTAAGAAGCTGAATGAGTTGTGGTGTGAAGGTGTGGAAACATTTGATTCATCAAAGAATGAAATGTTTAGAATGCGAGCAGCTCTTATTTGGACAGTAAGTGACTTTCACGGACTTGAAGTTTTATCCGGCTGGAACACACATACCAGTTTTGCACGTCCCTTTTGTAATTTTGACACAGAACCTTTCCAATTTCGTCATAGTAGAAAGTGGTTCTTTATTGGTTATCGTTGGTTTTTGTCAAGAAATCATAAATTTAGATTGACGAGGCTTCATTTTTTGGCAATACGGAAGAGAGAAACTCTCCAAGGAAGTTAATTGGGTAAGATATTTTGAATCAAGTGGATGAAATTGATGTTACATTTGCAAAATGAACAGAAATAAAAGGAGGAAGGGAAATCGACAAAAAAGTACGGAGGAAAGTGCAACTCAACAACGGAGAAAAAAACACATTCTTCAATCTTTAATATTTGGAATTCATCTCGTTGCGCCATAATTTAGATGTTATGTACATTGAAAAGAATGTGTTTGATAATATTCTATACTCTTTGCTACATGATAAAGACAAATCAAATGATCATGTTAAGGCTCGAAAAGATCTACAAGATATGCGTATAAAGGGTGATCTTTGGCAAGATGAGAATGAAAATTGTTAGCTTGCTTCTTTTGCAATTCCGACCAATAAAAGAGTCGACTTTCTCAAAACTTTAAAAAATATCTAGGTGCCGGATGGTTACTCAAGTAATATCTCTTGTTGTGTTGATCTTGATCAAAGGAGGATATTTGGACTAAAAAGCCATGATTGTCATATCATTATGGAACAATTGTTGCACATACCAATTGAGAATGTGCTTCCAAATCAGGTTGTTGCAGTCTTGGCAAAGCTTTCACCTTTTTTAGACAACTTTGTTCGAAAAGCTTGGACCTCTCAGGCCTAGAAAAACTACATGATCGGATTGTACTCATACTTTTCCATTTAGAGATGTTGTTCCCTCCATCCTTCTTACTGTAATGGTTCATTTAACTGTCCATCTAGTGAATAAAGTAATACAAGGTGGACAGGTACATTATCGGTGGATGTATTTTGTTGAAAGGTAAATCACTACTTATTCGACATAATTTCAATTGATCTTATAATAGTAATTCAAAGTAAATACTCATTCTAATACCTTTTACTATGGTTATATATTGTTAGGTCATTCCAAGTCCCTTATAGGGAATAAAACACAACCAGAAGATTCCATAGCTGGGAGTAACATTGTTGAAGAAGTCTTAACTCTTTTTTCTCATTATTATGAGGATATTGAGTAGAGGGTAAATAGGCTTAAAAGTGTAAACAATTGACAAAATCTTACTGAGGCTTCTAAAATGCCATCTACATTACCTACACATGGTAAACCTTTCGGAGGTGCTGAAACATTCACCTTGAATCAGTTGGAAAAGCCTCAAGCCCATCGACATGCGTTACTTAAATGTGCAGCAATAAAACCGTTTATTAGGTAAGCAAAATAAATTAATTTAACTTTTTAGAAAAACTTTGTGTGAAGTGATTAAAATTGATACAATTAACTCCTTTGTAATGAATTTAGGGATTACATAAGAAGGAGTTCAAGAGGCCGAAGGCCTTTGGCAACCGAAGTAGAAAGGAGGGTTAATAAAGAGTTTTCTGATTGGTTTCCAAAGCGAGTGAGTGAAATTCTTGTCTATGCTTAATTAACTTTCTTGTTTTAATTTTGAATATCTGACAAAAAAGAATTTTGTCTATTTATATCATTATAGAATTTGCATCAGATTTGCATTTACTTGCCATTATGATTATATTGTCTAGTATATTTATTCCATGAGAGTCCGTTGGGTCAGACATATACTCCTCTAATATCTTCCCATGTTTTAGTTCTGGAAATGAGTATTTCTTTCTTATTCAAGTTTAACAGGATGCATGTGTGAATTGTTTCTTCTTAAATTATTCGACTTTTGTTCTACTAATTTTGTGAACTCCTGCTTTTCTTTTATTGCTTGACGGTATGCGGAAGCCCAAGGGTTACGAGAACTTCCAGAACTCAATTCAGTCAACGTCTACATCACAAGGTGTAGCACAACCTTTATCAACTGAATTAACACCTGTGCATTTTGATGGTACACCACAGCTTACGTCATTTATTCAACAGATAGTAGGACCAACACCTTCAGGTCAGGTTGCACCAAATCCATTCTATCAGATTAGACAACAACATAGCAGGTTCCATCAGTCTGGGCCGCGTCACGACATCCACCATCTAAAAAGCATAGTGGACGTGTGTCTATTGGATTGTAGATGCAATAGGTATGTTACTGTCATTCATTTATACATTCTGCCTAGTTTACACCGCAACTAATAATCTGTTACCTCAAGGAATAGAGAACCTATGCTTAATTCTTCCCATCACTTCACACTGAGGAGCTCATTAAAGTAATGATGCAAATTGTGAATTTGACTATTAATTTGATGCTTACATTTCAGCTCAAGACTATTTAGCACTAACTAATTAATCAGTTCAATTGAATCATTAATCTTTGATTTGTGGCTCAATGAATTTAAGATGAGTGTATCTATGTATCTTCGGTTTCGCCTATTTTGACACTATTTGAATCAGAAACTAGTTGGTGTCTCTGATGTTTTTATTTAACTTCATTAATTTACTACAGGCCTCAATCAAATGCTACTTTTCTAACATAGCTAGTGGGATCTATGTTAGAAATATATGTTAGAAAATGATTTATGTATGCTAACAATAGATAATTTTTACACAATAATAATTAACCTGTTGTAATTATTCCTTTAGTTTCTAAGTAACTCGTTCTACTTATTGTCATTCATTTATACATTCTGCCTATTTTACAGTGCAACTAATAATCTGTTACCTCAAAGAATAGAGAATCACATTGATTTTTGTTTTTATCTTTTAAGATTCACAAGGAGCTGGCAAGATATTTAAAGTGAAGAAAAAGGACGTGTTAAATTTATCTAATGGAGAATATATTGTGGTTGATTTTGACGACACAGATTCTCCTATTGTTAAGGACAACCGTTCTTGCAGGCTTTTGTGGAGTTTTAGCAACTAATTGCTCCATTTTTCCATTTCACTTTGAGAAGTGGCCGGAGGATTTACATGTGACAACCTTCAACCGTTGTTATGATCGATTTATAAAGGTATTTCTGAGGCATACAATATCTCTGTTTTATTTCATTAGATTTTATATTTGCATGTAATCATTATCTAACCATTAGATTATTCTTGAAGCCATAATTTTGTTTTATGACAACTGAGTCAAATGCAAGACGATATGTTTATAATTCTATGTGTAAGAAGTGCGGCGCAAAAAGACTAAAGTTGTTTGATAAGGTCTATGATTCACTTAAGAGCTGAGCTGAGATAATGGATAGCGTTCTACTAGGAATTTCACCGGATCAATGAATTTCTTATGTTGATCAATTCTTTAAAGAAAAAATATGTATTTATTTCAATGCTTCAATTAGTATGTGTAATTGTATGGCTATTTGTTTGTACAAGAGGTTGAACCTTCGGAGGTTCCATAAGAGGTTGCTTCGTGCCTATTAGTATTCTGTAAAGAGAGAGAAAAAGAGAGAGCGTATCTAACAAAAAATGGAAGCTCTTCTACAAATAAAAGGGCTTCTTTCTTTGCCTTCAAAACCCTAAACCAGAGAATTTTACCAATTACATCAAGGGGGTTTAAGGCACAGAATCAAAAGAACAGATTTTTTCCAGTTTGCAAAGAGGAGGCTGCTGCTGCAGCTGATGGGCTACCACTTTTGGGAGAAAATTAGTCCACCTAAATTCAGGAGAATTGAGCTTGTTACTCGCAAGAGAATTATTCCACCGTGGTTATAAATCGAGTAGGAATTGATAAAACCTGGAATGCTGTTGTAAGCTTGACAGTTTCCAGGGTTAAAATTTTCTTGATCTTCAAAGTACAATATGTTGGTTTATTTTTGTTAAAACGTTCTTCCTTCTCTTGGCATTGTTTGTGCCTTTGTTCTTTCGTTATTCAGATATTATGATTTTATAATTATATAATAGGCAAGTATGTATATTTCGTGGTATCATTTTGTAAGGAAATTTATAAAAGAAATGCTGAAATTCAGAAGAAACAATCGGTGGCTCAAAACCTAACTCCTAAAGAAGGTCTGAACTGGTATTGATTCATTTTGAATACTCTAATGAAACTAGCAACTATTCTTAGTAAGTTAAGTTAATGTGACTTTAACTATTTTCATTTATAGATGACTGAGACTAGACAAAAACCTGGACGAGGACAACTTTATCTTGCTACACGTAGGAATAAATATGGATCATATGTTAATGAGGCGGCAAAAGAGATATGTGTAAGTTCTTAATTTCTTCCATCAAATTTGCAATCATTTATTACCTAGTAATCAATGATTGGTTCTATAATATGTTGTAACAAGCAATATGCGTGTGTGTGTGTCTTTTTTATGATTTCTTGATCCGTGACTGATGATAGGTATCAGACTATAGGCGTTATATCGAGTTCTTGACTTAAGCTTGATTAACTCTTTTTTGTCTCCTACTTGGTTTTCACCCTTTAATTTATCTTTTGTTAGATGGATTAAAAGATTGATTATCATTTGGTTTAAAACATGTGACAGCAGTACGTTATAAGTCCTTCCAAAACTTAAAAAAGTGAAATGCTTTCAAAAAGAAGGAATCTACCAATTGGTTTATATCGAGTAGAAAAATAGGTTTATGTAAGAAAAAGTAGTGTAAAGGTCTACCACATTTTGGAAGTGGTTTCTTTTTTCTTTTGACACTCATTTTCAGAAGTAAGCATCTGAATCTTACCGTAGTTTTATATGAAAACTTTAGGGTGTGGAGATATTTTTGTTATTGCAAACTTTATTTTCATGTGATATTTACCGATGTGTTGCTTCTATCATATTTTTATGACAAAGGCACGTGCTAGATTTATGGAAAAGGTTTCATCTTTACCAAATTCGCTTGTGTATTAAAATTTCCAGTAAACATCTTATCTGTTGCTAATTTAAGAGTTTAGTCATGAGAAGCTGGTAGTATGACAAATTTGTTGTTGTAATTGCTATAAAGAAAAATATATTCTTCTTCTCTTGTTTTTCTTTTTAATAACTTGTCAATCACCGACTGAAGGTCGGACACTAACTTTTGGTGTGTAGTGTATTTAGGAAAAAATTGAATTAGTATGAGCCAAAGCACCATGGATGAGTCTGAAATTTGGCCAAATGGAGCTGTTGGTAAGGTGCTGGGAAAAGAGCACTCTGGAAGAGTAAGGTGCTTGAGATTAGGAGTTGTTCCTGGTAGAACTTTTAGACAAGCAAGACCTTGTTATAGTTATTTGAATACTTCAAGTTATAATAATGGTTCATGTTCATCCCAATGCCAAGAGAAGTACAATCAAATGTTAAATACGCACAATCAAAGCCAAGAGAACTATAGAGAAATGATGAATGCTTTTAAGGCGTATACGATAATGAAATAAGAGAAGATACCTTAACAATTTGCAGGGATCTTTGTTTCTCCTCCCCATTCAACGGTAAAAAAAGTTTATAACTTTTTTATTTAATTTTGAAAGTGTGATTAATCATTCCAAATGTGACTCTGAATTGAGAAAGGAGAAAATTTTTGTGCTATGTGGTGTTTGAAACTTTTTCTCACTTCCTTCACTCCTATATCTACACATGCATTCTTGTTTTGTTGTCAGTGTGCTTTTTTTCCCACTTTAAAAGTTGGTGCTTAGGTGCTTCTCTCTCCAAAAGTTATGTTTTTGTGAGGTTTTGATTCAAATTTTGATCTTTATACTCTTGAGCTCCCTTATGTGACTACAAAAGTTAAGTTTTTGTAAGGTTCTACTGTTAACTTCATTTGCTTTCTTGAATGGTCTGTGATATACATACATATGTTTCTAGGAATAACCAATGTGTAAGTACTGAGAAACTGAAATGTATTAAAACTACAAACTAAACTCGTCGTCATTTTTCTTTATTCTAGAGCCAGAAATATATTAATTTAGAGAATTCCCTCGGAACTCAGAACAATAAACATGCATGTTATACATAATACAACAACATATGAAACTTTCATCCAATAGTCATCAGTCGCCATGATGAGTATAGCTCAGAATCCTCCCCCTTCCCTCATTTCTGATGTTGCTCGATTTTGACCTTCAATTTTGAGATTTGCATCACAATTTTGTCTATTGTCTTTGCAGTTATCGTGTCCTATCTTTTTATAATTTTTCCCAACTCAACTTTTCGTAACTTTGTCTGCAAATTCCTTGTAACAACCCGATTGGTCGTTTTGAGTATTTCTGTAATGACCCGGCCAATTATTTTGAGAGTTATAGCCCCGATCCCCTATTTACTATTTTCCCCTTGTCTTTCTATGCTTATGTATCTTGCCGGAAGGTGTTGGTCGTGATTTCAGAGTGTTTTGGGACACTTAGTCCCTAAATGGAAGCTTAAGCTTTAGGATTTGGACCATAGTCGGAACTGTGTGAAGACGACTTCAGAATGGAGTTCCATCGATTCCATTAGCTCTGTTAGATAATTCTGGACATAGGAGCGTGTCTGGATTGTATTTTGGAGGTCTGTAGCTCATTTAGGCTTGAAATGGCGAAATTCGAAGTTTTGGAGATTTTGACCGATAGTGAAAATTTTGATATCGGGGTCGTCGGATTCCGATTTCGGATGTTGAAGTAGGTCCACAAGGTTGATTATGACTTGTGTGAAAAATTTGGGATCAATCAGATGTGGTTTGATAAGTTTTGGCATAGATTTTCGAATTGGAAAGTTTTAAGTTATTTAAGTTTGAATCGGATGGTGATTTATGTTGTTTTAGCATTGTTCCATGTGTTTCGATGGATTGAATAAGTTTGTATGGTGATTGAGGACTGGTTGATATGTTTGGTTAAGGTCCCAGAGGTCCCAAGTGTGTTTCAGATGCTTCACGGATAGAAATATGGACTTATGCAATTTTTGGAAATTGCTGGTTTTTGGTGTTTCACACCTGCAGCGCGGAGATCGCAAGTGCGGACTCGCACATGAGGAGTGAAGCACCCAAGTGCGCTTTTAGTCATGACAGTCTGTGAGTGCAGATGCGAGATGAGAACCATATTTGCCCATCCGCAAATGCGGAGTGATGGTCGCTGGAGCGGTATGGACGACTTAGGCAGGGGCCACAGATGTGGAAGCCGCAGATGTAGTCCCAGCTATTTATGTTGTTTTCACACCTACGATGAATTTCCCATAGGTGTGGTACCGCAAGTACGGTTGAAAGCTTGCGAAAGCAAGTTTGCTGGGTAGAAAAGGGGGATTTCGAGGGTTGATTTTACATTTCAAATTTGGGAGCTCAGTGGGAGACGGGTTTTCGAGGCTTCTTCCAGAAAATTGTTTGGGTAAGTTGTTCTAACTCGTGTTGGACTATATTTCATGAATCTATCATTATTTTCTTCTTCTAATTAAGGATTTGAGGTGGAAATTTGGGGGAAAATAGTAAAAACTTAATAAGCCATAATTTCGAGTTTTGGAAGGCGATTTGACAACAAATTCGATTGATTCTTGTATGGTTAGACTCGTGAGTGAATGAGTGTCTGTATTTTGTGACTTTTATCCGATTCCAGGCTATGAGCCCGGAACACTTTTTTGGACGGTTTCCTAATTTCTCAGTTTAGCTTATATTTCATTGAGTAAATTAGTTTCTTATAGATATATTTATGGTATGTAATTGATTTTAGCTAGATTCGGTCCATTCGGTGTCGGATATTCGTGGGAAGAGCATTGCTATCGGTTGATTGAGATTGGTTCGAGGTAAGTGGCTTGCCTAACCTTGTGTAAGGAAACCCCCTTAGGATTTGGTACTGGTTTTTCTATGTGAGCATCGTGTGTGCGAGGTGACGAGTGCGTACACGGGCTATTTGTTGAAAAACCTGAGTTTCACCGAGTAATTTCCTTTTTTTACATTAATTGAACATACTAGCATGTGTAGTGACCTTGTTAGCTTAGAATAAACTGTCTATGTGCCTTAACTTCTAAATTGAACTCCTTGCAACATGTCTATCAATTATCATGTCCCTTTTCCCGAGTTGTACCTAGTCTAGACCGTAGATTCTCTTGGTTTGCTTATCGTCTGAAATTGATTACATTGTGTATTTACTTTGGGACTACAGGACGGTATCCCGGGAGATCCTCCTGCACATTTACTTTTGAGACTACGAGGGGTACCTCGGGAGTTCTCATTGTATATTTACTTTTGAGACTACGAGGTGGTACCTTGCGAGTTCTCCCTGAATATTTACTATTGGGACTACGAGACGGTATCTCGGGAGATCCCCCGTTGCTTAGATCTGTGTACTGTTATGCTATTACATTGTGTCTTCCCTTGTTGAACTTTAGTCTCTTATTATACTGCTTAATCTCCTGTTTTTATTATAATATACATGTGAGCCTGACCTGACCTCATCACTACTTGACCGAGGTTAGGATCGGCACTTACTGGGTACCAATTGTCTACTTGACCGAGGTTAGGATCGACACTTACTGGGTACCAATTGTGGTGTACTCATGCTACTCTTCTGCAAATGTTTTGTGTGCAGATTCAGGTGCTCATTATCAGTCGCAGTATCCGTGAGTTTGAGGCAGCTATTTGAGACTACCTCGGAGTCCCCTTCTATTCTTCCCCATGTCAAACACTTTTTATGTATTTGTTTTTACTAGACTTCGGTGTATAGAGATATTATTTCCTTTTCTATATCTTGTGACTCGTGACATTCAGATTGTGAGAAAGCTGTGTAAGTAGAGTTTGGTTATTGTACATGCCGAGTGGCATCATTTTGTTTATTCAGTTTCTATTGCAAATTTGAAGTCAATTTTGTTTTCTGATATTGGTATTTTTGTGAATTGTTAGGCCTACATAGTAGTAGTGACTAGGTGCTGTCACGACGTGGTTAGGAGGGATATTTGGGTCGTGACAAGGTAGTATCAGAGCTCTAGGTTCATAGGAGTCGTGAGTCACAAGTAAATTTATTAGAGTCTCGCGGATCGGTACGGAGATGTCCATACTCATCTTCGAGAGGCTATGGAACTGTTAGGAACAATCATACTTCTTTTGATTCCTTGTCGTACAAGTTATTGGCATAAAATTCTAAAATTGTCTATTCTATTCTTTCTCACAAATTGTGTGGACCCGTACCGGAAGATCTGACAACCAGGCACCCACGCCCCCTGCTAGAGCTGCCAGAGGCCGGAGCTGGGGTAAAGGATTACCACGCGGTGCAACTAGAGCAGCCACGCGAGCTGTGATAGAGGAGCCCCCATCAGTTCCAGCTGGCGGGCAGGCACCCGAGGTTTCTATAGCTGCACCAGCCCTCCATGAGACTCTAGCCCAGTACATGAGCATGTTCAGCACCTTAGCTCAGGCTCGATTGATTCCATTAGCTCCTGCCACATCTCAGGTCGGGGGAGGGGCACAGACTCCTGCACCCCGTACTCCTAAGTAAAGGGTCAAGGTTGATCAGGACCCATAGTTCATTCCTATGCAGTCGGTAGCTTCGGTTCAACATGAGACTAGGACAACAGCTTCTGAGGCAGAGCAACTCAGACTTGAGAGGTACAAGAAGTAGCACCCACCTACTTTCAGCAGATTAGCTTCAGATGATGCTCAGAGATTTCTAGAGGCCTGTCATCGTATTCTCTGTACTATGGGCATAGCAGAGACGAGTGGGGTTTCTTTTACCACTTTCTAGCTTCGAGGAGCAGCCTATCAGTGGTGGCATGCTTATGAGTTAAGTAGTCCGGACGAGACAGCCTCACTCACATGGACTCAGTTCTCGGACATGTTTTTGAGAGAGTATGTCCCTCAGAGCCTCAGAGATTAATGGCGCACGGAGTTTATGCAGCTGTGCCAGGGTGCTATGAGTGTGTCAGGGTATGCAGTCTGTTTCAGCGATTTGGCCCGGCATGCACCGGCCTTGGTTGCTAGAGTCCGGGAGAGGTTTCGTCACTTTATTGCGGGACTCCACTCCAACATCAGGATCAGTATGGCCAGGGAGTTAGACACGGACATCACTTATCAGCAGGTCGTGAGTATTGCCAGGAGAGTGGAGGGCATGCTTGCCCGGGATAGAGAAGAGAGAGAGGCCAAGAGGTTTAGAGAAACTGGTTCTTATTCTGGAGCTCATGTTCCAGCAGCTCGCCATGGTAGGGGTTATGTGAGTCGCCCCGTTCATTCGGCTCCTCCAGATGCTAGTGGTGTTCCAGCACCTTCTAAGCCCCAGGAGCCTTATTATGCACCGCCAATTTATAGTGTGCCTCCTGCCCGGGGTGCTTTCAGCGGCTAGTCCAGCAGACCTGGCCAAAGTTAGTCAATGTAGCCACGCCCTCCGAGGGGTTGTTTTGAGTGTGGTGACACTCGCCATATGGTGAGGGATTTCCCCAGACATAGGAGAGGTTCACCTCCACAAACTTCTCAGCCACCACGTGCTCCACTAGGTCCTCATGCTATGATTCCAGCACCCTCTACAACCCCACCTACTCTGCCAGCTTGAGGTGGGTATCAAGGAGGTCGAGGTCGCCCTATAGAGGGAGACCAGGCCAAGTATTTTTCTCTTCCGACTCGCACAGAGGCACATATGCATCGATATTATTTGACCCATGCTCTATGTATTCCTATGTGTCCTCTTATTTTGCCCCACATTTGGGCGTATCTCGGGATTCTTTGAGTTCCCCTGTTTATGTGCCTACTCTTGTAGGAGATTCTCTTGTTATGGACCGCGTGTACCTGTCATGTTTCATTACTATTAGTGGTTTTGAGACCAGAGCAGATTTATTATTACTTAACATGATAGATTTTGATGTTATCTTGGGCATGGACTGGTTGTCGCCCCATTATGCTATTCTTGATTGTCACGCTAACACCGTGACGCTGGCTATGCCAGGCTTGCTGCGATTAGAGTGGAGAGGTACCTTAGAGTATACTCCTAGCATAGTTATTTCATTTCTTAAGGCTGAAAGAATAGTTGAGAAGGGGTGTTGTTGCGCCCCCCTTTTTCCTCGCATGGGTCAGATGCAGAGAGATCGGTTTTATGATATTCTGGACAACTCCTTAAAGGAAGAGGTTTAAGGAAGAGTCTCCACCGAACGATTTTGTGGTGCGTTAGGGCACCTAGAGTAGATAACTCATGAACTAGTTTGCATTACCAGAGATTGGGTAAGGGCTTGAAGTTATCCTAAGGGGAAGGTATTAGGCACCCCTCAAGATCCACAACTGTGGGTCCCAACCAAGAAGTTTTATGAATTTGGACAGTAAACGAATAGCAAGTAAGATTCATATAAGAGGGGATTTCAAACAAGTACGAAAATCCTTAAAGGTTTTGGGAAATATTAGAGTAAAAACATTTGAAAAGAATTATCCTAGGTTTAAAGTAATAAGGATCACATCAATGCAATACCCGGTAATCACTCTTCGAAGAGGGGCTACACGTGGTATTAGCGCACCGGCCATCATATCCGTATTCTACCCTTCCCACCCCGTAGAGGTTATTTAAAGAAGTGTGTGCTAGTCACAAAAGCTTATTGCGTGATATTACCCGTCCCATCCTATAAGTCATGGGGGGTGTTTAGGACTACTAAATCCTACAAGGTGAGTACTAGGTTGAACCCCTAGGTTTAAAGGATAAAATTCTAAGCGACAAGTAGAAAAACAGTTAAGACTTACACATATGGGATACACATAACAAACATATGGCTCAAGTACCCCTCCGCAAGTAAGGCACGTAAATAGAATGTCTTAAACACAAAGAAGGTCTCAAAATCAGGATTTAAAACAGGGATTCCGAGTTTTGAAAAAAATAGCAGCTTTCAGGAGTGTTGGGGGGTTTCTTGAAACTCAGTAATAAAGCAGGGAGTTTAAAAGGACATAATAGTTTTGAAAAGAGAATGATTGATTTTAAAAATTCCAGTGATTTAAAGAATGGAGCATGAATTAAAAATGCACAGTAGTTTAGTGAAGTCCCTAGTAAAAAGTAAATAAGAAGCTTCAGAGAGATCAGTAAAGCATGATCTTAACAGAGTGATCCAAAAGGGGAAGTGAATTTAAAAGATTAAGCAGTTTGAAGCAGAGTAACAGTAAGTAGTTTAAGAAAGAAAACTTTAGTGAAAAGGAGAATGAGTAAGCTATTTCAGAAAACCAGTAGTTCTAAAAAACAGAGCAAGGATTCAAACAGAATGATCTTGCAGAAGGAATAATTGTTGAAAAATCCATTAGCTGCTAGGCAAAGTAGGAGTGAAAACAATGACAAACAACAAAGTTCTAAGGGTTGATTGATTCTAAAGATCACTTTTGATACAAGCCAGACATAGAACGACCAATTTTGGTCTTAATGAACATTAGACCTAAAGTTTGTCTAGGAGTTCGTAATACTGATTATTCGTTTTAAAGAGTGAAATACAGATTTAACTATGATGTTAAACACATAAAGGATAATACGTTTGCAGAAAACGTTTAAACTATTTAACACGATTTTATCGAGTTTCCTAGATTTAATACATACTAACTAGGTGTTCAACAAAGTATAACTTGGAACAAATATGTTGAACGTGAAGTCTTAGAGAACATGATATCTAATGCACACATGGATACCTAAAACATGGTTTCTAAATGTAGTGCTTATGAGAATGCAGCAATTTATTATTTTATTATAGTGATGAACTGTGAGCAGGGCTTATAAAATGATACAAATATAATAGATATGCTGAAATAAAGAACTTAAACATGGATTCTAATGCATGGTATGCATGTCCTAAACATGATACTATTGCACACATAGGTAAATAAATCCTATGGTCATGATTTCTACCCATAACTATCTAAGCATGCATAATTCGCCCTTTGACTATCCAGCCCTAAATATTCATTTACAGATTATTACAGGCCAAGAATAATGAATTACACAACTGAACAAAGACAAATCAAGAAGCTATACTATAGGGAGCCTGACAGTACGCCCAAAGTACCAGATTCAACATGCCATATCCCATGACCTCTCAACCCAAGTGTGTCATAGTCTCTAAGGACCTTAGAGGATCCTGGACAGTGCTCACACCCAGGTTCCCTACCCAAGGATGAGTAAGTGCAGTGTAGAAGGCCAGCCTCATGTGTCAGAGTTCAATGAGTACTCAGAGGTCCCCAAGGCAGTGCTCACACGAAGGGGGCAGAACCTAGAATCTAAGAGTAGTGGGAAGTGCTTGGAGTTTTAAAAGAGAATTGGAGTTTGAAAAGAGTAGTTTTTAAAATAGAAACATTCTGAAAAATAACTTTAAGAACAGTAGTAAAAGTGTTTTAAACGAGAAGCAGTACAACTGTAACCAATAGGCAAATGACTCATGAAAGAGCAAACACAAACAAGGGTAAGGGGTTGGGGACATATAACATTAAACATTAGAGTGAGGCTGAATTACAGTTATCACATAATTACCAAATAGTTGTCACATAATAGCATAAATTAACAGGGTCGGGACTGCATAATATTCAAGTAGCAGGAGAGGTAGATTTATAGTATGTAGAGTTAAACAGAAGGTGAGAACAAGTAACCACAATCAGATCAAGGCAAGAAATATCAACCCGTGAACACATAAGCATGTTGGAGACATATCATACTTAAGGGAAAGGAAAAATAGTAAAGGGGGCATGCTAATTACAGAGGACTTAAGCAGCTATAGAGAATCACATGGGAAGAGTAGAATAGTAAATGGGGAGGGAAACCATAAGGTCATGCTAATTACATGGTATATAGTAGAACCATAAGACGAAGAACATAAGGAAGAATAAGTAAATAAACAAAAACTGGAGCATATTGTGTAGGGATGCTATAAAACTAAATCAGAAACATACCAGTTGAATGATAAAGACTAGCAAAGTGTAAAAGATAGAGCAACAACAGCAGTATGTAGAACAAGGAGAGCAGCAGTAGAACAATAGTATGCAGAATGAGAGGGCAACAGTAGGACAGTAGTATGCAGGAGCACAAGAGCAATAGAGGTTACTCAGTCTTGGCTTTCAGCCGACTGAGTAGTAAAATAAATAGATGTAAAAGGTGTATGAAAGCACAGAAAAGTTTAGAGTAATGTGTTTGTGTCAGTGCTCTCAATATCAGTGTGTGTGTGAATTTCAGTGTCTTTGTGAAGAGGGAAGACAAGTCTTTATATAATTTTGAAAATGATTAGTGCATGGAAAATTATGGAAATAACCCGCAATCAACACCAATTAAGACGAACTTGACTTCTTCAATTAAGGAGTCTAGTTCAAACAGTATAGTTAAGGCAGAATAAGGAAAGAAGAACAGTCTAATAAAGCTGATTAGGGCAGAAAAATTCACATAGTGCACAAGCAAGGCAAAATACATAGTGTATAATTAAGGCAAGTTGAACTAACCGTGTATTTATAAAGTAAAAATAGGGCATCAGTTTGAAAATCAATCAAGAGGACCTCAGATTCAATTGTAATCACAGAGAATCCAAGGTAATTAAGGAAAGCATCACATAAATATAGAAATAATAAAAAATTGGTACAGAATTACAGAGGGAATATACGAGATCATGTATTTTAAGGAAAACATCACAAGCTTGGGGGCACACAAAATGATCAATATAAATCAACAAGTAAACATTAATCACTTATTAACACAGGGAGATGCTCGTAGAACAGTAGAAACTAGAGATTATAACAATAAATCAAAGCAGGAGTCACAAAGAACACACGAACACATAGTCAAATAGTAAAGATCAACCCAAAACACTAGGGTTTCATCAATAACTGTTCAGATAACACAAAATCAAGAGATAATAATTTAACATAACATGGATATCAAAAGAAATCAAAAGGAAACTGCCTTGAGAACAGGGTATAGAAACCCTAGTTTTCGAAATCGTTTTAAACCAAATTTTTCGGAGAAAAACAAGAAGCTTCATAGCATGGTAAATACAAGACGGATCTTAAAGAAAACCCAAAGATACAAAGAACTAGGGTTTCTTGGAACCCCAGAAAAGAGGGCAAACCTCGTGAGTGACCTTGATTCATGCTACGGGTACTGCAAACCTACTCAAGTA